>CM061062.1:70396087-70618587 GCA_030762895.1 Sophora flavescens | reverse complement strand
TTATCCGAGCGGTGACTTTGAATTTCAGCCCATTACGGGCTGGACTAAATTTGTTGTGAAGCTTAGGATGTTGCTTGCTTTCCCATGGGAGCGTATCCGCCACGGCACTGTCTTCACCATCAAGTTGCGCGGGAAGGTACTTTCTTTATTATGTGGAATGAATCCTCTCTCTTTCTCTCTTTAATTATTGCTTCTCAGTCTCGCTGATTAGTGATAGTGATACATGTTTGTTTAGATATCCGATCAGCTGCACACTAGGTTCTCTCCAGGATTATCTCTACCTCAAATCTGTGATAATTTCTTCAAAGCAGCTTATGATCCTCGTATTTCTGCCATCTATATTCATATTGATAACTTAAATTGCGGCTGGGCTAAACTCGATGAAATTCGAAGGCAAATTCTCAATTTCAAAAAATCAGGTATATTCCACGCACCTCTCTTAAACAGTGTTATGCAAAGATGAAAAAGCTATGACAGAAATCGAAGAAGTAAAGTATGATCTCTCACACACAAGAACACAAGAAATTTAATGTGGGTGGTTCACCAAAATTGGCTACATCCACCCACGGGCAGCAGGAGTAAAAACTTCACTATGAACTTGTGAATTACAGATTGCAGCTATGTTTTTAGCTCTCTAGTTACAAGTAGATTTTTTCTCTATATTAAGCTATGCCATATACACTATATATATATATAGTCCTAGCTGTGAGAGCTAATAATAGAATGACATAGGGAGTTAGTTCTAGCTGCTGTAACAGAAAAATAACAGACTCAGGTTGTGGAGGGAAAAAACCAGTACTAACTGATTTAACTGATTAGAAGGTTCAAGCCACTTCTCACAATTCTCCACCTTGGAATGATACCTTCTTCTGCCTGATGTTTAGTTCAGATTTACTCCATTAAACTGCCATATCAGTGTTGTTATTTCCAGTAGTCAACATTAAGCAAATCCAAGCAATGCATGAATTTGCTTTTAGGGATAGGTTTAGTGAACATGCCTGCAGGGTTTTCTTTGGTGTCAATTTTCTGGACTTTGATTCTTTTCTCTGTTCGAATGAAGTGGTATCTCACATCTATGTGTTTAGTCCTTTCATGATGAACTTGGTCCCTAGACAAACATATAGCACTCAAACTGTCACAGAATATGATGGCTTTGTCTTGTGGAAAACCAAGATCACTGATAAGCCCCTTTAGCCAGATTCCCTCCTTGGTCATACATTAAAGCCATATACTCTGCCTCTGTTGTGGATAATGCAACAGTAGGCTGGAGAGTAGCCTTCCAGCTAACTAGAGATCTTCCAACTGTGAAAGCACAACCTGTTATAGATCTTCTGGCATCTTGATCTGCAGCATAATTTGAATCTGAAAAACCAGCTAACATACATGATGTGTCATTCCCATAGATGAGACCACTGTCAATTGTGCCTTTAAGATACCTGAATACCCTTTTGACAGCTTGCCAATGCTCCTTTCCTGGTCTCCCCATGTACCTGCTTACCACACTGACAGCTTGTGCCAAGTTTGGTCTTGTGCATACCATTGCATACATAAGACTCCCAACAACACTAGCATATGGAACCCGAGTCATATATTCCTTTTCTGATTCTGATTGAGGTGCATGAGCTTCAGAAATTCGAATGCTTGTTGTCAAAGGAGTACACACTGGTTTAGCAGTTGACATGCCAAATCTATTTAGAATTTTCTGAATGTATTTCGATCCCTGTATATTTCCATGCCTAAAATCTTTGCAGTAGCCCCCATGTCTTTGATTTCAAATTCTGAGCTGAGAAGAGTTTTTAGCTTCTGAATTTCTGATTTATCCCTAGATGCTATGAGCATGTCATCCACATAAAGGAGCAAGTAGATATAGGAACCATCCTCCACCTTGCTATGATAAACACAAGAATCATAAGGACTCCTATTATATCCATGAGTGATCATGAACTGATCAAATCTCTTGTACCATTGTCTTGGAGATTGTTTCAGTTCATAAAAATGTCCTCTTCCAGTTCTCCATGTAAAAAGGCTGTTTTTACATCAAGTTGTTCTAATTTCGTATCTAGATTTGCAACAAGAGCAAGGAGAACTCTAATTGAGGTGTGTCTAACTACTGGAGAGAATATTTCATTGTAGTCAACACCTTCTCTCCGACTGAAGCCCTTAGCCACAAGCCGTGCCTTGTGTCTAATTGCATCATTACATGAAAGTCCAGGCTTCTTCTTGAATATCCATTTACATCCAACCATTTTTCTGCCTTCCGGTAATTTAACCAGTTGCCAAGTTTCATTTTTCTGCAGAGATTCCATTTCTTCATACATGGCAGTGATCCATTGATTTGACTCTGGACTTGTGATTGCTTCATGGAAGGTAGCAGGTTCCATAGAGTCAACATCTTCAGCTACCTGTAAGGCATAAGAGACCATGTCTTCAAAACCATGTCTCTCAGGAGGTTTTATGTTCCTTTGAGATTTCCTGGTTGCAGTTTTTGATTGTCTTGGAAGAACAAATTCTGTGGTTGATGTTTCTTGATCTTTCTGATCACTAGTTATAGTGCTATCAAACTCCACCTGTTTGGACACTTCTCTGGCCTTACTTGTCTCTTCTGATTCAGTTTTAGAATGCAATAATGAGATTTCATCAAATGTGATATCTCTACTTAGAATCACCCTTTTTTCTGTAGGTCACCAGATCCTAAATCCTTTAACTCCATCACCATATCCTACAAAGATTCCTCTTTTTGCTCTAGGTTCTAGTTTACCCTCATTGACATGATAATATGCAGGACATCCAAACACTCTTAATATTGAATAATCAGCAGGTTTGTTTGTCCATACCTCTATAGGAGTTTTGTAATCAATGGCAGTGGATGGAGAACGGTTTACAAGGTAGCATCTTTGTCTTGATTGCCTCGGCCCGAAGTTCCTATTTAAGCCTCGAATTTGATAGCATACATCTTGCCCCTTTCCAATAGAGTTCTATTCATTCTCTCGCCTACCCCATTCTCTGGGGTGTGTTCTCGATGAGTGTATTGCCTAGCAATGCCTTCATCCTTACAAAATTCTTTGAATTCTTCTGAGCAGAATTCCAATCCATTATCAGTTCTGAGGTGCTTGACTTTCCTTCCTACTTGGTTTTCTATCAGAATCTTCCAATGCTCAAAGTTTTTGAAAGCTTCTGACTTCTGCTTCATCATGAAAACCCATGTCATTCTTGAGTAATCATCAATGATAGAGAGGAAATATCTTGCTCCTCCTAGAGATGGAACTTTGGAGGGTCCCCAACAATCTGAATGGATGTAGTCCAATGTGGCTTTGGTGGTGTGCATAGCTTTTGGAAACTTGACCCTATGCTGTTTACCAAATACACAATGTTCACAGAACTTGAGGGATTCAATTTTCTGACTTCCAAGAAGTCCTAGCTTACTGAGTACCTGTAGTCCCTTTTCACTCATGTGACCTAGCCTCATATGCCACAAGGAATTATCATCAGAGACTTTATTTTCAACTTGAGAAGCTGCTGAAATTGAGCCAGTCACTATGGAGCCTTGAAGAATGTAAAGATTTCCTTGCTTAGTTCCCTGCATGACTACTGTTTTACTATTCTTCTTGATTTGCATCACTCCACCTTAGTGTAGCCTTTTGAGTCCATTGCCCCCACAGAAATGAGGTTTCTTTTCAATTCTGGAGCATGCCTTACATTGGTTAAGGTTCTCACAACATCATCATGCATTTTGATTTGAATAGAACCACTACCAATTGTCTTGTAGGGAACATTGTTTCCCATTAGCACATTTCCACCAGACTTCTCATCATATGTCACAAACCAGGCTCTATGAGGACACATATGATAGGAACAGCCTGAGTCTAGAACCCACTGATCAGATTGTTGTTGGTGTGCATCAACAATGGAGAGTACTAGCTCAGAATCAGATGATGAATCATTTTGCACATTGGCTGCAACTGATCCCTTCCTTTTTCTTGAGGCAATCTTTCTTCCAATGACCCGGTTCTTTGCAGTAGTTGCATATATCTTTCGGATTGACTTTGGCCTTTTGCTTCCCTTTTCCCTTTTTTTTGTTTTGAGTTTTGGCAGGTTTGGACACTACAAAGCCAGCAGCAGAATTGTCCTCACCACTTGCAGATGCCTTTAGTCTAAGTTCTCTAAAGTACAAATTTGCTTTGACTTCTTCCAGAGTTATGCTATCTCTACCAACACTAAATGAACTAACAAAGTTTTCAAATGATGATGGTAAAGAAGCTAACAGAATCATGGCAAGATCCTCATCATCCATCTTGACATCAATGTCGCGCAATTCTAATAAGATAGAGTTTAGTTCATCAAGATGATCTTTCAGATTTGTACCTTCTTTCATGCGTAAGCCAAATAAGCGTCTCTTCAGCAGTAGCTTGTTGCACAAGGACTTTGTCATGTATAGTTTTTCAAGTTTCAGCCATAGATCCGCAACGGTTGTTTCTTCAGCAATCTCATAGAGAACTTCATCTGGCAGAGAAAGAAGAATTAGAGAATGAGCTTTTTCCTCTTGTTGTAAAGTGACTTCTTTAGTAACTTTTCCTGATTGACCCGATAGAGGAGCCCATGCCCCTTGATCCTTGAGCAAAGCGCGCATCTTAATGCGCCAGAGGTTGAAACTGTTTCTCCCATTGAATTTCTCAATCTTGATTGTGCTGGCCATCTTCTTGCGTGAATCTTGAAGATCCACCACGAAGACTTGTCTATTTCAGAAGCGAGGAAGAGAATCTAACTGAGCTCTAGATACCAGTTTGTTATGCAAAGATGAAAAAACTATGATAGAAATTGAAGAAGTAAAGTATGATCTCTCACACACAAGAACACAAGAAATTTAACGTGGGTGGTTCACCAAAATTGGCTACATCCACCCACGGGCAGTAGGAGTAAAAACTTCACTATGAACTTGTGAATTACAGATTGCAGCTATGTTTTTAGCTCTCTAGTTACAAGTAGATTTTTTCTCTATATTAAGCTATGCCATATACACTATATATATATAGTCCTAGCTGTGAGAGCTAATAACAGAATGACATAGGGAGTTAGTTATAGCTGCTGTAACAGAAAAATAACAGACTCATGCTGTGGAGGGAAAAAACCAGTACTAACTGATTTAACTGATTAGAAGGTTCAAGCCAATTCTCACAAATAGCTTATTATATATCATATACAAAGAGGGATTTACAAAAATTGAAAGTATTTCCTAGTCATGGCAATGTCAAAGGGTTTAGAGTTATATTGCAATGTGTTATGGGGCAAATATAAAGCCCGGATACTTGGTATAATACTGGTAGGATACAACATGAATACAGGGATTCAGACAATTGTATGAAATTTAGGATACGATACAGTTTGTATACGTTAAGAAAAATGTATAGAAAAAGATATATTTTATATAGATGCGGAATATTTATAAAAAAGCATTATTCATTTTTCATTAATGTATAACTATGATGATCACAATTTACAAAAAGATACTTGTCATCATAACCAAAAAAAAAAAAGTTTCTATCCATATCACAATATATTCTTTCTCCTTTGTCAAAATATCAACAAAAGCATCTTTAGTAGAACTCAAAACAAGTCTCGGCTCTATATAATAGCTAACAATGCAAAAGCATCATTACTAAATTATTATCTAATGCTAAACTGATTCAGTCTCCTCTCCCTCGTTACCATCATCTAGAAAAAGCATAGCTTTTAAGTCTGGTTCATCAAGAAATAACTCTACCAAAGAGGATACTTCTTGAATATGTATTTGGAAGTATACTACGAGTATCGGTTTAAAAAATTATAAAAAAAGGATACTTCTTGGATACGTATTCGGAAGTTTCCTACAAGTATCGATGTCGGACACGGATACGCCGCGTATACTTTTCCATTTTTGGAGTATCTGGGCTTGATATGGCGATATCTTGTCAAAGACAAAAAAATGATTCTTTTAATATCAAAACAATTCTTCATTTATTAAAATTATGTGTATATTCCTAATTGCTGTCAAAATTAAATAACTTGATCTTTTAACATTGGACTCTAATCCAACTATTGTGTATCTTGATAAATGTTTTCTTCAAAAAGCTATTTATTTGTGTAAGATTGCATATCCACTTACACTTTGTCTCCTTTTTACATTGGTTTCGGGATTTTTTTTTTTGGGGGGACGGGGGGAGAGGGTGGTGGTTCACATTGAAAATGAATAGGGTTTGACATTTCACAAGTCAGATAGGTCATAGCACTCTATGCTGCAGTGAGACACTTTCTGCCTTTGCCTTGGTATGGCCTTAGATGACTGCTAATGCATGAATCATGAAGGCGCATCATTCATTTATTTAATTCAAATCTTTGTCTATATTAAAGTGGCATGTAAGTAGTATGCTTTTCCTGCCCAAGTGAGTATATTTTTTCCTTCCCATGTAGCAGTGATGCATGCCGCTTTCTGAGGCTATGATGCAACTGAAATTTATACTTATACTGTGAGTTAATATGGTAATTGGTGATATATAATGTTCCTCTTTGTCTCTTCTATAATTTTGATCTATAATAATGATCTTTGCTACTTATGAAAGGCTTTGAGTTTGATAATTGTTGATGTTTGTAGGGAAATTTGTTGTGGCTTATGTCCCTTCATGTCGAGAAAAAGAACATTACCTTGCGTGTGCATGTGACGAGATATACGTCCCACCAAGTGCTTCTTTTTCTTTGCTTGGATTGACTGTTCAAGCCTCATTTTTAAGAGGTAAGCTGATTTTGCTTTTCCTTGCATCTATTTAAGCAGAGTTTAACTGTTAGGAATGGTTCATAACTTGTTATTTTCTGACAGCCTCCTTTTTTTTTTTTTTGCCCCTAGCAATTCCTTTATAACAATGTGTTTGCATTTATCTATGTGCGATTAATCTTGTCTCAGAATTACTCTTATGTCTGTATAAAATTTGTACAGAAGTCTGTTACTAATATGTCTTACTTTTGCCATGTTAATTGTATCTTTAGTGCTAAATGTATAGTTCATGCTTTGGTTGTTCTGGAAAAATGTTTTGTACTTTTCATGCATCTTGTAGATTCATGAAGGGAACTTATTGCTACATACTTTTAAATTTTAATTCAATTGACGACTATACTTAACCCTAAAACTAATGTTTTTTGTGTCATTTATTGATTCTTTTCAGGTGTTTTAGATAACATAGGAATTGAACCACAAGTGGAAAGAATTGGCAAATACAAAAGTATAGGAGATCAACTAACCCGGAGAACTATGTCTGAAGAAAATTGTGAGATGTTGACTGCATTGCTTGATAATATCTATACAAATTGGCTGGATAAAGTCTCTTCTGCTAAAGGTGCTTTTGCATTTGAAGTTCTAGTTGAATCTTGAATCCGGAATCCGGAAATTAACTTATGGGCTTCTGCAAATTCTATATAGGAAAGAAAAGAGAAGATATTGAAAACTTCATAAATGAAGGTGTCTATCAAGTAGACAGGCTGAGAGAAGAAGGCTTCATATCAGACGTAATCTATGAGGATGAGGTACATACTTGTGCTGTGTTATTAGCTTGTCACTTGTCAGTATGATTAATATAATCATAGAGTAAGATAGAATCTCATCTATTGGCTAGTGGTGGATAGTGGATACAAATTTGAATGGAAATGTTCTGAAAAAGACTTTCTGTCCTGCTTCTTCAGAATATGTTGGTTTTATTTGTTTATTCATTCAGCTAACCTGTGGAGCCTATTACATTCATATTGATAATTAATACTTGTTAATAAATTTTTCTGAAGGACAAATGAAAGGGGTTAAAAACATTATACATTTTGCAGGTTATCACCAGGTTGAAGGAGAGACTTGGATTAAAAGCAGATAAAATTCTGCCTATGGTTGATTACAGGTAAAAAGAATTTCTAGGGGCTCTAGAGAATGTACCATGGTTTCCATTGAATTATTATTTCTTCAGAGTAGATCAAAGTCAACTTTAGAAATGTCTAAAATCTATGACGCACAAACATTGACACGGACACGTGACATGACATGAACACAAGAGCACGCCAAATTTTAAAAATTATAGGACATGGACACATAGCATATATATGTATATAAAATAAAAATTTAAGGAAAATATTCATAATTCATTGTATCGTAGTTGTGTGAGAGGAAAAAATTGGACACGTGTTGTCTGTGTCGTGCAAATGTCAGTATCTAATGTGTCTGACACGTGACATGGCACCAAAATGGTGTGTCCATCCTTTACTGCCACAAATCCCTAGTCTCATAAAATTCATTGTCTGACTTACAATTTTCGTTCCTGGTCTTCCTTTTATTTTCTTTCTTGTTGTTCCCTGATTCATGGATTCCTCTATGCATCAAGTTAAAGCTGTTATTACTTATTACTATTAGACCTTATAAGGTACTGTCTATGATAAGTTGGTATTTGATTGAAGCAAATATATGTTATCATAGGCTATGATTATTTTTAAAATCACTTGGGAGATTTAAAGAACCTTTAACTTTCAATTGGATGTTTGACAAGCCTATGATCTTCCAAGGCCTGATATCACATCTATATGCCATGAGATATTAACATTTATGTTTGGGTGTTTTCTGTGATCTTCGAAATGATTATGAATGCTTGTGGACTTTTTTATAATACTATTTGTATAGATATTTTGTATTTTACTTCAGTTCATAACTTGCTTCCTTACAGGCAGATCGTTTAGTTCTCATGACTTGTGACATATTTATGCAAAGTACAGTTCTTATTGTCTTATATGACTCACTATGGTTTCCTGTTTCCCAACAAACTTTTATTGGAAGTGGATACATCTTTTGATAAATTAAAATATGTCAAATAACTCATTAACCACGTGAGGATATTTTCCTTCCTTAATTCGATACAGAAAATACTCTGGAGTTAGGAAATGGACTCTTGGAATATCAGGCGGTAAAGAACTGATAGCCATCATCCGAGCCTCAGGGAGCATCCGTCGTGTCGAGAGTCCATCAAGTGTCCCTAGCTCAGGTATCATTGCAGAGAAGTTCATTGAGAAGATTTGCAGGGTTAGAGGTACACTTGATCTTATAAAATTACCTTCTTTAAATTTCGAAGCAGGAGGCTAAGTAAAATTGGCACATAATTAATGGAGTGCTATCATTCAGACTATTTACATTGCCTATGGCAGTTTTCGTTAAAGCAGCATCATAGTTATCTTCTCATTTGAGTAAGGTTATATTATTCACTGTTGTCAATATGATAGAAGTGAAGCTGTGAAGGTATTAAATTATTTTATGTTTCTACTTCTTACAACTAAATATGGGCCGTTAGGAATAATGTTTCTGTCCCCAAGACTTTAAGGTATAAATTTGACAAATGTAAGAGGAAGTCGATTGTTGAAAGGAAGCTGCAAGAACAGGCCTAGGGATTAAAACAAATTTGACAGAGGTATAAATTTGATAGAGACAGACCCGTGAACAGAGGAAATCTGAGATAACAAAAAAATATATGGCTTTTGGAGATCTTCATGTTTGTGTTCCATGATAGGAATGAATCCTCTTAAGTCATTTTTTCTGGTCAAATGGTCATGTGGAGAAGAGAGACAGATACAGTTACAAATGAATTTTAGAAAATTGAGTGGGTCCACTAATAAAATCTTTTCGTGTCCGTCTCTCTCCTCCACTTGACCACGTGACAAAAAAGATGACATGAGAGGATTCATTCCCGTTCCATGATATAAGCAGTGGGGGTTGTTCTGTTCACTTAGGTAACTTGATTATTAAACATCAACATGCAACTGATCTATTTGCTTTTAGCTTTCAAATCTTAGGGCTATAACACAGGGATAACATTGTTTTTTTATTGTTATTATGTGGTATTTCTGTTCACTCATTATATCTGTGCCATAGTTTGTGTCCTGGTCATTACTGAGGCTTCTTTTTCTGCTCAGAATCAAAAAAATTTAAGGCTGCTATTATCCGAATTGACAGTCCTGGAGGTGATGCTCTTGCTTCTGATTTGTAAGTACTGGTAAATTCCCCTCTGTTCAAGAATGCACTGTTAATATGAAATACAAGCAATGGTTGGTTGGATACATCTATGATTTATCTGTTCCATGGCATTAATACTTTGTGAGAACCTGTGCTACATTAATTTATCCTTAATTTAAGTTTTTTGAAGATGCTACGTTTAGATTCGAGAGGAGTTGATATGGGCTTAATGGTCTAGTTAAATTCGTAAATTGGAATACACATGTTATCTTTGTTGTGGTCTTGTGATATTTTGATGCCAAGTATTTTGGTGACTTTTTAGATGATAATCTTTTCTGTCATGACCTGCAGGATTTGGAGAGAAATCAGGCTTCTGGCAGCCTCAAAACCAGTCATTGCTTCGATGTCTGATGTTGCAGCAAGTGGAGGGTACTACATGGCAATGGGAGCAGGCGCAATTGTTGCAGAAAATCTTACCTTAACTGGTTCAATTGGAGTAGTCACAGGTGAACCTGGGTGTTTTAGTGAGAAAGTAGAAGGGCATGCAGGCAGGGTGATAATTTAACTGAAACTAATAATATTGCTTTATTACAAACCAATGTGCCCATGATAGGTATATTTGAAAAGATGATAAAACAGATGATCTCTTCGATATCTGTTTTAAAACTTCAGTGGTCTTTGCTCAATTTTGAAAACTTAGTGCAGGCACCAAGCTAAAATAAGTCTGTTTTTTTTACTCCCTATTGCTTTAGATAGGCACATAAGATATCACTAGATATTCCTGGCTGATCGTCGTGGTCTTGTAGCTATTTTTCTTTTTATTGAAATTTCTCAAGCTCTAGTTATCTTGTCATCAAAATCAACTTTAATTGATCCTCTAAAGTGGGCTTGTCTCTAACGCGAGAAAACAATGGTGTATCTACTTTTAGATCTTTTAGTGGGTTGAGATCTCTATGCGCTTTATCAAATCAAGCGTGGATGCACTTATAATTCCTCACATTAGAGACAAACTCTGTTTAGAGGAGCAAAGTATGGGTGTAAATCACTTCATGTGCAAAACAGGTTTGTAATGCCTTGATAAACATAAAAGATGAAATAAATGTCATTACGCATGATAGTTACCATTTTCACTCTAAGTTTTGTGTCAATATGGTTAATATAGTATTTTGAATTTCTTTTCATGAATAAAAATATAGCAGTTTGAGATATCATTTGAATGGTTATAAAATGCAACCAAAGGAAACTGTAACTGTAAAGAAAGTAATCTTTTGTGCTCGTAAATTATAAGGGAAGATATTGTAACGTAATGAACAGTCAGGGCTCCATGTATTGTCCTTGGATTTTGATCTGCTAGTTTGATAGTATAGCATATCATTTTGTAGGAAAATTTAACCTGGGGAAACTTTATGAGAAGTTTGGCTTCAACAAAGAAATCATATCAAGGGGCAGATATGCCGAACTCTTTGCAGCTGAACAGCGTTCTTTTAGGTAATAGTTGTTCATTTTCAGTTATAAAGATTTTAGTGCAGCTGGAGAGAATATTAACCATGTGCCATCTGATATCTAACTGTCATGTGCTCTCTGTTTGAGAAGGGAAGACTTCATGTTTCTGTCTGTCTAGTGTTGTCCAATTCTAATAGGTTGTTAGTACCTAAATGATTTTTTCCTTACATATTAAAAGTAGTAAAGTCATTGCTTCATGCATGTGGGACTTGGGAATGATGAGTCTGATATACATGTGTTTGTGTCAGAGTTATCAATCCCGGATAGCGTAGCGTAGCGGCTGACCTCGAAAACGCTATTGCAGGATAGCTTTGCAGGATAGCGTGTAGCAGGACAGCTGCTATTTTAGCCAAGAGGGGGGGACTGAGAAGGAAAGAGGGAGGAGAGGCAGAGGGGAAAGAGGAATGAAGGTGGAAGGGAGAAGAGAGGGGGAGGAAGAGTTACAACTTAAAGAATGAGCCCAATTTGTATAAAAAAAAAAGGGAGCTGCTACATGTACCCCTACATATGCCTTATGTACCCCCACACTTATAATTTTAATGTGTGAGTGGATATGCCCCCATAAACTTCAAAAAACCATTCCCCTCTTTCCTGTCTCTCTCAAACAGCACACTCCCCACCCCCACACTTTCAGATCATTCTTCATTCTTCTTCTCCACCTACCATCTTGTTTTTGCCCTTTTTTCAAGCCGACCAAATGACCTTTGAAAGTGACTTACCATCTGCACTTTGCCAATTATTACAAACTTTTTCTTTTGTTCTTTATTATTATTATTATTATTATTATTATTATTAGTATTAGTATTAGTATTATCTAATCAGACTTCATTGAATAATTTCTTCCCTTTTACATGGCAAACAACTTGAACCAACCCAACATTTTCGTTCTTCATAATCTTTCCTGTATCACCAAAAAAGAGTTTATTTATTTTGGTGACATTATTTGATTGTTACAGTTAAAAGGGAACAAGAACGAGACGAAGGGGAATGAGAGCAGGTTGAGGAAGATGTTCAACCGGGATTGTCAACTGATGGGTCTGACATGGTTACTGGTTAAGAACAAAACGGCATACATACCTACCGTTTCGGCGGTGCTATGTGCCATCATGTACAGTGCACACCCACAAGAATCCAAGTGTAACCCTGACCAAGAGAACATGCCACTGGCGGTGGTGTGCCTTGTCTGAAAGAAGAAAGAATAAAGGAAGAAGAAGATGGTGGGTGGAGAAGAAGAATGAAGAACTGATCTGAATGTGTGGGGGTGGAGGGGTGCACTGTTTGAGAGAGAAAGAAAGGAGGGGAATGATTTCTTTTGAAGTTTATGAAGGTATAATTGTCCATTTGCATATTGAAATTAGAAGTGTGGGGGTGAATGAGACACATGTAGGGGTACATGTAGCAGCTCCCCAAAAAAAAAAGAATGAGCCCAACTTAAAATAGGAATACCTGATTAAAGAATGAGCCCAACTTAAAAAGAATGAGCCCAACTTAAAATAGGAATCCTGATTTAAGAATGATTAAAGAATGAGCCCAACTTAAAAAAAAACCCTAGATTTGAAGTAACAGCCGCAGGAAAGGAGCAGTTAGCCGCAGGAGATGAAGACCCAGTCGAGGGAGAGGGAGATCCAGTCGTGGAACAGCGGCGCCGACGATTGGGAGTGACCGGAAGTGGCTCGTCGGCGGGTTCTCTCGACCCATGAAGTAATAGCGGCTTTGGAGCGCCGCTAATCCATGAGATCCCGCGTTTTTCTACCGCTTTAGTGGCCGCTACAGAAAAACGCGCTCTGCCGCCTATCTAGCGGCCGCCAGCTGCTCCTCCCCGCACCACTGCGATCGCACCGCGAACGCGTGCTATTGACTACCCCGGTTTGTGTTACCTGCAGTATTTTTCTTTTCTTGCTCCCTGGAATCTGTTTTACTCTAAAAAGTGTGGTCTGTTAGTGATGGTGGCAGTTTTTTTTTTCTTTGGGGTGGGGTGGGGCATAGCATGAGTAGCATTACCTGCTTCCCAAGTCTATCCCCATCTCTGTGAAGGACAATTGATAAAATCTGGCATGGATTCCACATGGATGTAGTTAAAACTTAATACTGATAGCAATTATAAGTTGCCTTTTGGAACACGGTATTGACTTTTATATAGGTTTTGTGTAACTTGTTTGTCATTTATGTCTGGTCTTTTACTGTCATTTATGCTTTAATTTTATTAAGCTAGCTTGGACGTTGCGGATGATATGGACTGTTGGAATTAAAATGAGAAAATGAACTTAACTATTCATGTACCTAGTTTGTATCAATACATGTATTTAGGAAATAACTTATCATTAATCTTCTTGTATATATAAATTGTATTTACTCCTAAGTGTATATAAATATCTTAGTATGCTGAGTGAAATTGATTCAAGCAATTCATAAACATCTAGTCTTTAATCCACATACCTTTTACATGTTATCAAGTGCTAGCACCTAAGCTTTTATCCTAAATAAATCGTACCTTGCAGTTGTCTTGGCAAAAATTGAACAGCCAAAAGCTAACACTCTAGAACAACCAAAACCTGACTCTCTCAAAAGAACACCATCACCTTATGATCTGAATTCAAATGGTAACCCTACGAACGTGATTACCCAAGTGTAGTTGTGAGGGGAAAACTACGAAGAATGGACTTGGACTATGTAGATCTCTTTGCAATCTCGCAGAAAGTGGGGTTTTATAGATGGAACATTTGAACAACCGCATGAAAAGTCCTTGAGATAGAGGATTGGGGTTTGTTCAATCCATGATGATATCATGGATTTTGAACACTGTTGAGCCTAGCTTGCGCTCAACGATATCATATATGGAAAATGCGAAAGACTTGTGATAGGACATCAAGGAGAGGTTTTCAGTTGTGAATAGGCCTAGAATTCAGAAACTGAAATCAAACTTAGCAGAATGCAAGCAGGGTGGTATGGCCATGGTTGCATACTATTTTAAGATGATAGCTTTATAGGATGAGTTGGCCAACTATGAGCAAATTCTTACTTGCACTTGTGGAGGTTGCAAGTGTGATATTGCATCAAAACTAGAAAAGCATCTAGAAGAAAAGAGTACATCAGTTGCTTATGGGATTGGATGACGTAATTTATGGGACAATTTGGTCCAATCTGTTTGCTACAGACCCTTTGCCGTCATTAAACATGTGTATTCAACTTTGATACAAATAGAAAGGATGAAGACTATCACTTGTGCCAAGGATGAACAAGGGGAGATTATGGGACTTACTGTTCAAACAAGTGCCAGAAGGAAGGGACATAGAGACGTGAGGGACAAAACAATGGTTTGCTCGAATTGCAATCGAGTAGGTCATGATGCAGCAAACTATTTTCAGTGTATCAGATATCCTGACTGGTGGGGTCATCGACCTTGAGGTGAAGGATGAACTAGTTGTAACACCCTACTTTTTTATATATGCTTTACCTTCTTTGAATTACCGGTAATTATATATTTTTACCTGTGATTCAGAAAATGATTTTGAGGAGAACAAAATCATGGTTAGAACCTACTATATTGTAGGGAGTAGTAGTCCAAATTTGGGTTTAAAACTCAGACGGAATCCGGTCTGTGTTTTGACCGACAATGTAGTTTTTCACCTGTTAGAAAACCCAAACTTGACCCGAAAAATAAAAATAAGAGCTTTGAGAGTGCCTTGAATGTTTTGTTACTGTTTGATATGTTTTTGGAATTTTATTTTGGTGTCGGAATAAAATATTAGTATTTTATTCGGTGCCAATTTTAAGAGAAAGTCCGGAACCAAGTTCAGAGCAGTAGAGGAAGTAGAGCACAAGGAAATGTGTGACACAAGAGTCAAACAAAATGACCGACGTGAGATGTAGTAGACAAGCCATCAAGTTTTTTTCAAAGAATCTAAGCACCCTATTATCCAACGCATGTCTCTAACCCTTGGATAAACGCCTAAACTAACTTCCAAAATATCTCACCCTCATTTCTCTCTCCTAGTACATGGCTACCACCTCCCTTAAGCACCCACGCACATTTCACTTCTCACATTATCTCACAAACACAAAGTCACTTGTTTTATTTTCTTTCAAAGATCAAAACGTGCATTTACATTTTTTCTCCTTTGTTCTTCAAGTGTTCTTGAGCTTTTCATCAAATATCTTCCTCTTAAGGTAATCTTTCTCCAATCTCACTTCATTAATGTTGGTATTGGGTTGATTGTCTACATGCCTATGTATTTATTTTTCAAAAAGGTTAAAGCTTTAAAATGGGTAGAAAAATCACATCTCCTTGTAGCCTTTGATTCAATTTTCGAAATTTAATATTTGAGCTTCCACGATCATCCTTCTCAAACTTGCCAAAGGGTTTGATGAACAAAAATTTATTTCCCTATTTTCCTCTCTTGACCGATTATATAGCTATGTTTTGCCCCTTTAAATTTCACAAGAATTGTAACTCTTTGTACAAGTGCAATCAAGTCCCGAAATTTGGTATTTGAGCTTTGCTAGTTACCATTTATCTTCATATAAGAGGACTTGAAAAACAAAATTTTCCTCCCCCATTTTTCCCTCTTGGCCGTGACTTAAGTGTCACACGAGCCTTGGAATTTTGCTTGCCTAAAACTTGGATAAAATGCTTGTTTTGACTTGGCGTCATGATTGTTGGTGGAGGTTGTGTTGGTATCTGATTTTGCGAAGTTTCATTGAGTAGGGAACTAACTGCCAAGGCCCGAAGGAAGAGCCTTTAGATTTGTCTACTAGAGGTAAGGGGAGATCACCTCCAATGAGTTTGATAGCTTCATGATTTTTGTTTGTATGTATGAGTGTGGTTGTTATTGTTTGAGATGACGTGATGATTGTTAAATGATTGTAGCATGTATTTGGTAATTGTCTAATTTATTTGATGAATATATGTTTTGAAGGGGCAAGCATAAATTGAGGTGTTGCTTGCCTTGGATTGAATTTAATGATGATTGTTGGATTTAAGGTTTGATGCCTATATGCATATATTGAATTGTGATCTTGTATGACTGGTTTGATTGAGAGCATAGCGTCGACTATAGCTTGATAATGAAGATTAAGACTGTTAAAAGCCTTAATAACAAATTTGAAAGAAGTTTTGGTTTTATTTAAAGAGGAAGACTTTTAAGTTAAATGGTACGATGACCAATTTTACTAAAAGTCACTAAGTTATCAGTTGATGAGGAAAATAGTGAGAAGTTGCTTTACCTTATTTTTCTAAACGGGTTACTAAAAAGAAATAGTCTTGAAAATATTCTGCTTTGTCAAAGGAAAGAGTTTTCTCAAAGTGTTGGACTTTTCAAACAAAGTTTCTTTTGAAAGTTTGCTCAAACCGAGAATCTTTATAAAAATGTTTCATTGATGAAACCTTTAGAAAAGGCTTTTAAAGTCAAAATCATTTGAAAATGAATTTGAAGGATGAGCTTTTTAGAAATGTCTCTGAATGAAATCGTTTGGGTTTTTGATTAAAGAGGGATCTTTTTCCAAATGATAGACTTCTCTTACGAGTCTCTTTTATAAAAGTTTTCACATGATGGAATCTTTAGAAAGGATTTTTCTCTTCAAGTCAAAATCCTTTTGGAATGGATTTTTGTGGATTTTGCTTGATAATCCAGAAAAATATTGGCATTTGGTAGTTTGTTTGATACACAATTGCTTCACTCGGCCAGAATTATCCTATTGGGTACATACTCTTTCATAATTTATGCAAGAACCAAAGGAAGAACACTTGGAAGCTGCGCTACAGGTGGTCCACTATTTGAAAGGTAACCCTGGACAAGGCATTTTGCTGCATCATGAGTGTGATTTGTAGCTGTATGGATGGTATGATTTGGACTGGGCAAGTTGTCCTTTGGCTAGGAGATCTCTTACTGGGTGGTTTGTGCTCGTAGGCAATTCTCCAATCTCTTGGAAGACTAAGAAGCAGCATATGGTGTCTCGATCATCAACAGAAGCATAATATAGGTCCATGGCAACAACATGTGAATTAAAGTGTTTAAAAGGAATTTTGTCCAACCTTGGTGTGACACATTCAAAACCAATACGTCTTTATTGTAATAGTCAAGCAGCATTGTATATAGCCAAGACCCTGTTTTTTATGAACGAACAAAACACATTGAAATTAGCTACCATTTTGTCCGAGACGAGATATTGAAAAGCAACATCTGACCTGCGTATGTTCCAACTCATACACAACTTGTGGATATATTCACAAAGGCATTGGGAAAATCGAATTGATTCGACTATTTCCTGGGCAAGTTGGGCATTCTAAATCTTCATGCACCAACTTGAGGGGTTATTAAGTTAGCTTGGGCAGTGCGAACAGTGTGGACGGTTGGAATTAAAATGAGAAACATAACTTAACTATTCATGTACCTAGTTTGTATCAATACATGTACTTAGGAAATAGCTTACCATTAATCTCCTTGTAAGTATAAATTGTATTTACTCCCAAGTATATGTAAATATCAAAGTGTGTTAAGTGAAATTGACTCGAGCAATTCATAAACGTCTAGTCTTTGAATCCATATACCTTTGAATCTATCTACTTTTGATTGATTTTTGGGCTGGTACCTTTTATTTTTAATTTGTATTAGTTCATTTTTTATTTCTAGGACAAACAAATATGAACATTTCTTTCTTTCTGTCACTTTTTTTTTTTGTATTGGGTATAGGCCAGATGAAGCAGAGCTATTTGCCAAGTCGGCACAACATGCTTATAAACAATTTCGAGATAAGGCAGCCTTTTCCAGATCAATGACGGTATGTTTTCAATTTTATATGCTAATTCTCATCTCATGCTTTCCGTTCATCCTACTTGTAAATCTAACTATGTTTAGATAAGGGATTCTAAGGGAGGAATGTAATTTTTGAGGGTATTTAAAATGCCATTTATTAAAATATTTTGTTTGGATACTTAACCCATAAAAAATTAAATTCCGAGCATTTTCACCGGGTATTTTTTTTTTATCCGAAATCAAGTATTTCAAATTAAACTACTAGGTGGGATTTCAATTTCCCAGCACTTCTGTAGCACTAGGTTCTTCACCCGTTGTCGTCATGCACTTCTATGTTCTTCACCCATCTTCGCACTTTTTCTTAGCTTTTCGAACACAACATTTCTCCATCACTATTCTTCTCCTTACCTCCATAGCTATTCTCATTCTTCAACTCCATAGCTATTCATTCTTACTTCCAGAGCCCTAGCTCGATGATTTGAGATTGTAGTGCTACCTAGGTATCAGATCTACTCTTTCTTCCTACATCTTTGCTTATTTTACATCATATTTTTCGATTTTTATTGCTCTTTACAAAGTTTGTTTATGCTGTGATGTTGATTTTGAAAGATGGGTTTATGTGCTTTTCTTGTTTTCTGATTTTTTGTGTGATGGGGTTTACATGTTGTTTTGCTTTGATTTTGTGCTACCTGAAAGTGTTCTTGGTATTTGGATTTTGGCTCTTTTATGATCCTAGTTAGTAGCTACTATTTTAATTTTTTTTTTCAAGTTTGTTGTTTTATGTCTTTGTTAAATTCATAGGTTTGTACCGTGACATTTTGTTAGGAACCTCTTTTTAGAGAGAGAAAACACCCACCACAGCAAAACAGAAAAAGAAGAAAGGCGAGAGAAAGAACTAAAGAAATCTAAATCTGCTAGTTTTATTGGACAAGAATCGTGCAAGAAAATATAAAATGGAAATCAAAGTACAAAATTGTACCCAAATGAGCACTCTCCTTTCACACTAGGACTAACCCAGTCAAAACTCAATGATTACAAAAGCTACCTTCTTACCCTACAGAAGTCTTATTTATAGGCTCCCGCTTAACTACTTGTTCTAATTACCTTCTAACTAAAATTCTAATTACCTTCTAACTAAGGTCTAACAATACCACCCTCCTCAGAAACAACCTTGTCCTCACGGTTGAGATCTAGGTATAGACTTCAGATGGTGGAATCATCCTCAAGGTGTAATCACCCCACGTCGTATTTGTTATCATCTTCCGACTCGATTATCGTAATTTCCCTTTCATCATTAACTTGTTCATCATCAGCCAAGATAACCACTCGAAGGCTCTTCTCTGGACATTTGTAACTTGGACTAAAGACAAACCCACAATGGTAACAACGCCCTTTGTCCCTCCTCTTGAGAAATTTTGTACAGAAGGGTTCGAGTGCCTTTGCTCCTGGCTCCCGTGATTCCACTATCACCGGATTTCGCCATTGATTCCATGGAAGGGACCTTACTCCCTGCTTGTGACTCACGCCCTGCCCCATTGGACACTTAGGAATTGTTCAGAGCGCCAATCATTTCAACTGTGGACACAATTCCTCCTCCTCCTTGATACCTAAATTTGGAATTGTGGTTTCGAATTTCTGAACCCCCAAAATTTAGCGCCTCTTCCAGAGCTTCTTTGACATCTCGTGCGATTTCCATGGCTCGGGTCAAATCCTTGGGGTCATGAGGCCTTGGTTTCTGATATCTTGACGCAGCTCGACCAAGATATACCCCAGTAACTGCTCCTACGTGGCTGCCGGCGCCTGGGCCATCAGTAATTCGAATTCTTGAACATATTCCTCCATGTTCTAGTTCTGCCTCAGCGCGGCTAACCTTTCGAACACTATCCCACGACTAATATCCCCAAACCTCCGTAGCAACGCCTCCCAAGAAGAATTCTTGGATTTTCAACGCCAGAACTTGAACCAGTGGACCACATTTCCCTCCGATCAACGCTAGTCGTAGCTTCTCCGAGGATTTCACATTTTCACCTACTGCACCTCCAAGAATTTTTCCACCCTTGCTATCCATCCTAGGGGATCTCTTCCTTCGAAAGTGGGCAATTCCACCTTCTTCCCCCAAGAGCGGTGTGGAACACCTTCCTCCTCCTCAGAATCTTCACCCTCAGTCTCCTCCGTCGAGGACTTTTCATTCTTGTAAACCGAGTTGCCCTCTACCACCGAAGGTTTCTTCTTGGTTTTCATCTTTAAAAGCAAACGGTGTGGAACACCTTCCTCCTCCTCAGAATCTTCACCCTCAGTCTCCTCCGCCGAGGACTTTTCATTCTTGTAAACCGAGTTGTCCTCTACCACCAAAGGTGTCTTCTTGGTTTTCATCTTTAAAAGCAAACTTTTTATGTAATCCATATCTGATTTCAACTCCACCATATCAGTTTTCAACTCTGCCAACTTTCCTACTTGTTCGCTGGCCATCCTCTCCAACGTGGTTAGTCGATTATCCAATCGCGACAGTGATCCGGCAAGTCGGACCAATTTGTTAGGAACCTCTTTTTAGGGAGAGAAAACACCCACCACAGGAACATAGAAGTAGAAGAAAGGCTAGGGAATTAACTCAAGAAATCTGAATCCGCTAGTTTTATTGAACAAGAATTGTGCAAGAAAATATAAAATGCAAAACAAAGTACAAAATTGTACCCAAAGGAGCACTATCCTTTCACACTAGGACTAACCCAGTCAAAACTCAATGATTACAAAAGCTACCTTCTTACCCTACTAGAAGTCTTTATAAGCTCCCCCCTTAACTACTTTCTAACTGACTTCTAAGTAAAATTCTAACTATCTTCTAACTAAGGCCTAACACATTTGAAGTCATGTGGGATCTGTTGGTTCTTGAGTTCGCGGATGATGTTTGTTTAAATGTCTATAAACTAAATGATTTGAAGGTGTAGAGCCTGTGAAGCTTGATCTTGCTCCATTTTAGTTCAACGCCTCTTCGTTTTTGCTCATTATTTTTTAAGATTTGCTTGGTGCACTGTTTTATGTCTTTGGATGTGAGGTTTGTTTGTGTATGTTCTAACTCAATTGTTTGCCTGCAGAAATATTTATGAACTATTATGGGGAAGGGAAATTTGTGCTTTGGTTTTGATTTGAATGCTGAACTATTTTGATTAACTAAGCCTCTTATGCATGGTTGGTGGTTTTGATGCTCTTGGTTATAAAACCTATGTAGTTCTTTAGTTTTCCATCTTAGTTTTCTGCATCTTTGTTGATGAGTAGTCTGGTTTGCATATCACACACTTCGAAATTCTTTGGTTTGCATATCACAAACTTTGAAATTCTTTCATTTGAGTTGGTGTCTTGTCTAATATATGAGTTTGGGTTTTCGTGTGAGTTGCTTAGCTTAATTACCTGCTGTTATGATCTTTGGCAGCCATTGTGTTTTATTCATAACTTGAGAGCTAGAAACATCAGATTTGGGTGCCATTAATTTAGTTAGCGACCTAAGATATAAAGATATTTATTGTCAAAAAACTGATTTAAACCTTTTACCAATTACCAACCAAAATGACATAAGTTATGACACAAATGATAAGACTCTCTACACTTAATCTAGTGAAGGAAAGCTGATCATGATTGTATCCAGCTCAGAAAATAAAAGGAAGGATTACAAGTGGTATCAAGCCTCATTCACAACTACTTGTAACCTGCAATGCAGGGTGAGAATGGCAGGGTCTGGGCATTGTTTTTTGCTATCGCCTATTTCTGACCAGAGAAAGTTCATTCTGTACAAGGATGTTGCTATCTTCATTTAAAATCTTGGAGATATTCGAAGTGGCACCAGAGAGGGTTTGAGCCCGAAGAATGGATTTTCATATTTCAAATTGGAATCTACGAGTTTTAGTAAAAGGTTTGGATCATTTTATTAGTATTAAGTATTTAGTTCCATGAATGTTTGTGTTAATTAAGAAAAGACAGTTGATATATCGGCAATATGGTCATTCCAGATAACTTTTTCGAATAAGTACTTAGTAAAAGACTATTCTCATTAGTTTCTTGTGCATTTACTGAAGACATGACTGGAAATCAAAGGCTGTTGGATGCTTTGTGTGTTGAAGGTGTCTGAATGGCTGATACTTGCTATGGGTGTGCAGTGAGAAACTGTTTTTAATAGTGGAATTTAGGTTTTTAGGGCTGGGTGCGCTAATGTTTTCTGATGAACTATGAAATAATTTTGACCTTTTATCACTGAACATGATTTTTTGTGAGGAGGGGCTCAACCTTCCACATAGAAGGCCCTCTATCCATGAATCTACCCTGCCTTGTCAGCCTTTGCAGTTGGTGAGGGCATTATATGCGCTAACTTCAATGGAAACAAAAAACGTAAACTGTGACTTAGTAAATTTAATTTGTTATTCAGTTAGCCAGCTGATGCGAACATTAGGTCCACAGAAAATATGGTGTATGAGAGAGGAAAATAGAGGTCTACCAAGTGGCTAAAGGTGCATGAAGCACTGAATCATCCCTAAGAGAGAGAATATTGTAACTAACTACTGCCAGCTAGGCAGTAGTCGTGCATTGGGGAGGGAGTGGAGTGAATTCTGTTAGAGAGTGGGGAGAATATAGGAGGGAATGATGCAGAGATAGGCTCAGACCGGAATTGGACTTGGAAACCCTTGGGAGAGTGCTAGACCTCTCGAACTGTCTAGTGTCCATTGTAGCCCCCTTTGTTTTCTACTTTCCAGACTTGTATCAACTTGATACCAGCTGGTTGATATAATAATACCACAGTTTCTACTCATTTCTTTCTTTGTAACTGACTGATACTCATCAATGGTATCAAAGCTCTCGATTCCTGGAGCTTTTGATTCTCACTATACAAACTGCAAAATGGAGTTTAGAGTGGAGAATGTGGAGAGAAGCTTGCTGGAACAGAGGAAAATAGACCAAACCCGATTGGATGAGATCAAGCGGCTCTGGAAAAGGAGGAAGGGAGACTACTCCAGACGTCGATCTCGATGTGATCATGCTCCGAGTCGATGTCGACGAACTCCGAATGGACTGGGATCTGTCTTCGAGCGGCTGGACCGGGCCTTGCTGCTAATAGAGAAGAACTACGCCCTGCATGGAAGAGGACTGGCAGTAGAAGGTGAAGAATCGGGACCGGAATTGGACTCAGAGCCCTTGATGGATCAAGGCTCATCCAACCCTCAACAACGGGGGAATCACCAGGTTACTTAGATTCCCTCTGAAATTGCAGAAGAGGTGAAGGATACGGAGGAGGAAGAGGATGGTAGAGGAAGTGGTGGGTCCATTAACAGTATTTCTTATACTGTTACAGAGGTTGAATCACAGAAAGAGGAGGAGAAATTTCAGGCTGCACATATGGTGGAGATCGTGGTGGAAGGCGATGGTGGTGATGTCTCAGGTCTGTCTGAGATGAAGATGGCGACAAGAAAGGGGGTTGGTGGTGGTTGGTTTCTGAGAATGAGCGATGATTACAACAGAAATGATGATGAGCGCTGCATTGGTGGTGGTGTCAGCAACAAGATAGGAGGAGACGTGAGCAATAGCGGCGATGCACGTTGCGAGGGAGGTGACCGAGGTAGTAGGGTGGAGGCAATGATCGGTGGTGGGCGTGTAGAGCCTCCGGAACCACCAGAACCGTCGGATCTGGGCGTGCTCGTGGAGAAGGGCGGGACGCCGCCGACCGTTCGATTACCCACACTGGAGCCGCCGTATCAGAATGCGGCCGTGAAGGAGGGTGGAATGTCCCACGGTTTGGTCAAGCCATTACTGCTACATGCGGCGGAGATACCAAACACAGGTGGGAGAAAGAATGGAGTGAGGGCAGAATGGGCATTAACTAAATTGGGTCTAATTTTTTACCTAATGGGCCAGGCCCAGAATTGTTCTTTTAATAGGATTGATACTGAAGAAAAACAAAGGTCTCAGCAAGTGCTTAAAAACATGATGGTGGGCCAACTTATGAAAGAAAATAAATGGGCCTTAGAGGAAGATAAAAGACTAACAATTGCTGGTGCAAACAATGAGGGGCTGAGGGCTGATTGGGTGCTACCAAGAGATAGCTACCACATTTACTTGCAAATGAAAAATTTACAGGTTGAGAGTGCAGGAGAGTTCTTATCAGTAGCTTTGCAGACACCAGAGCCACAGGCTGTCCAAGATACTATTGATTTTCTCAAGATGATTGAAGCAGTAGATGAGAAAGAGAATCCTACCGAATTTGGGGAGTTTCTTTCAAGGCTTCTAGTTGATCCCAAACTGAAAAAAATGTTAATAATTGGAGTTATATTTGGTTGCTTTGATCATGTTCTTACAATAGTTGCTGGCCTTAGTGTCAGGGATCTCTTCCTTTTGCCCCTAGATATGAGTGACGTAGCATGGACAGCAAAGCCTAGGTTTTCTGCTCAAGATTACAATGATCACATGGCTCTTGTTCGTGTATATGGTGAATTGGAATATGTAGCAAGAGGAGTATCTATCTACCAAGATCGCTGGAGAAGCTTCCCCACATTCCATGGTTTGCTTAATTTTGTTTATGATAGAGGGAAGAATTACAATGGAATTGAGGAAGTGAACCGAGCCCAACTCAATGAAGAAAATGGGGCGCTGGAGGAAGAAGGAAAATTTGTAAATTGCAACTTGGTAGGGGCTTTAGTAGAACATGAATTTGTAAATTTTTTGGGCAGTACAGTTTCAACATTTGGGAGGGATATTGGAGGTGGACACTTCGGAACTTTTTGGTGGTCTAGTTTCTTTAGAAGGGGAAATTTTATTACTTGCCAACTTGCTGCAGGTGGAAAGTTGAAGGGTGCTATTGGGGCCTTAGGAGATGCTATGATTACAAGTGTTCTTGGAGCTCCTACTAAAGTTCTGGTTGCTGTTTTAAGAGTGGATATGGTGGTTCATGATGTTTGTTGCCAAATGAGACATGCTGCCATTGTTCTAGTAGTGCATGACCAAGTGTTTTGCTCCACTGATGAGGTGCTACAAAGGCTATGGGAGGAAGGGGAGATTGATCAATGGGACCCTGGTGGACATCCTTCTATGTTCCTGACAGCTACAGCATTTTGTTTCGAGATGTGGGACCCCTGGAAAGGTGTGCTCAAGAAGCTACTCACTTGTCCGAGCTTAGAATCGCATGAGGCAGCAAGCCAACAAGCATAGGAGCGATGTGGAGCATCAAGTGGGGGACAAGGTTTACTGGAAGATCCAACCTTACAAACTGAGGAACTTAGCTAAAAGGGTGAACCGGAAGTTGAGTCCGAGATTCTATGGGCCCTATGAGAGTAATGAGAAGATTGGAGTAGTTGCACATAGGCTACTCTTTCCGGAGGGGAGTAGAGAACACCCGGTTTTTCATTCATCACTGCTGAAGAATGGGAACTTCCTCCTTTTGTGTCTGAAGAATGGGAACTTCAAGCTCAACCAGAAGAGGTCTTGGCTATGAGAGGGGACAAGTTGGAAGACTTGGAAGTGCTAGTGAAGTTGAAAGGTTTGCCCAGTTGTGAGAACTCATGGAAAAAAGTAACAAGCATACAAGATCTGTTTCCAAAATTTCACCTTGAGGACAAGGTGAATCTTGAAGGGGAAGGTATTGATGCGAACATCAGGCCCACAGAAAATATGGTGTATGAGAGAGGGAAATGGAGGTCTACCAAGTGGCTAAAGGCGCATGAAGAACTGAATCATCCCTAAGAGAGAGAATATTGTAACTAACTACTGCCTAGCGGGAGGGAGTGGAGTGAATTCTGTTAGAGAGTGGGGAGAATATAGGAGGGAATGATGCAGGGATAGGCCCAGGCTGGAATTGGACTTGGAAACCCTTGGGAGAGTGCTAGACCTCTCGAACTGTCTAGTGTCCATTGTAGCCCCCTTTGTTTTCTACTTTCCAGACTTGTATCAACTTGATACCAGCTGGTTGATATAATAATACTACAGTTTCTACTCATTTCTTTCTCTGTAACTGACTGATACTCATCACCAGCAAAGGTTGTTTGAAGCATGACCAGTTTCTAGACCTTGATTACAGTAATTTAGTTTGTGAAACATCGAGCTGTTTGACCAATTTTAACTTGGTGGTTAGCATTTCAAATCCAATTGCCTGTCTGATCCAGGTTTAGTAACACAAGTGCAGATCGGTCTTCATCAAAGTAGAAGCTAGTTGTGAATGGCAAGTTGAATGAGAAAGCAAAGAGGAGGGAATGAAACTTGTATCCTTTACAACCTACTGTTTTTACTTTTTACTTCCTTACGACCTACCAACTACAACAGTAGTTTCTTAGGGATTCCTTTTTTGGTTATTATTACTAAACGTACTAATAGTTTGGTATTCTTTGCTGTTTCATTTTCTCTTCCTGGTGAAAAACCTATTCAAATATGCTAAATAAAAAACTAGTGGTCTGATACACCTTTTCTCATGTATTTTTGTCTTTAATGCAGCTTGTATCATGTTGTGTTGTTGGCATAGTTTATTGTGACATGAGGATGTTAATTGATATGTACTTTCTCAAGTATTGTATTATCACAGAATCTGTTCTGGATTTACCACCTTTTTGTTTAGAATTTGCTGCTACAAGAATCTGACTTATCATTTTTTAGTACCCAATAAAACAGTTTGGCATGTACGTGGTTCTTATGTGACTAGAGCTTTCTGTGTTGATTGTTAACATTTGGTTCAAAAGGCACTGTGAATACTAGGTGATGGTGGTGTCACAACCTGCTCCCCTGCATGATATTTATAAATTAGGAGGTTTAAGTGAAATATATTAAAAACGGTACAAAAGTTTAAATTATCTAATTTTTAATTTTTTACATTAATTTTTAAATTTTTATTATTGAAAAACTAGTTAATGCTTACTTATTTTTGCCACATTTTATATTCAAATTCCAATTTTTTAAGAAAAATATTCAAAATTGAAATTTTATATCCAAACAAAGAATTTGAAATATAAAGAAATAGAATTGTTTTATCCAAACAAAATATTTTGAAAATGAAAGTAATTCAATGGATGCATCATCCAATTCAATTGTCATGTATTTTAAATTCTTTGGAAATTTGAAATACCCCGTGCAAACACAACCTAAGTTACATTTATTATTCTGTCACTAGGTAGACAAGATGGAGGAGGTTGCACAGGGGAGGATATGGACTGGTAATGACGCAGCTTCACATGGTTTGATTGATGCCATTGGTGGGCTCTCCCGAGCTATTGCCATAGCAAAAATGAAGACCAATATACCACAAGACAGACAGGTTGGTCTGATAATACCTTCATTTTGGCAGTGTGTATTTGAGAATTTCATGTTTCATCTGGTAATGGTGCTTGAGCTATGTCAGGTTACTGTCGTGGAGCTCTCAAGACCCAGCCCTTCCATACCCGAGATTTTAACTGGTATAGGTAATTCTCTTGTTGGAGTAGACATGACGTTAAAGGAACTGTTAGAGGACTTGACATTATCTGATGAAGTTCAAGCACGGATGGATGGAATCATGTTTCGGAAATTGGAAGGATATCCATATGCCAATCCTGTTTTGGCATTGATTAAAGATTGCCTCAATTCCTTGTAGTTGTTATTGACAATTACTGTTTTTTTTTTTTTTTAAAGTTTTCTTTCTATTTGATGGGAGCCTTGACACAATGGTATGAGTTCTTGCTATAGGACAAGAAGGTCACAAGTTCAAAAGGTGAATCTGCTTCTTGTAAATATAAGATAATACTATCTATGATGAACTTACATAATGAGTCCGACTCTATGATGAATTTACATAATGGGTCAGACTCGGACCCTTTCTCGAATTGGCTTATTTTTTCACACTTTAAAGCATATATTATAAATGCTAGAATATATCATTCCTCTATGTTTCTGACGTACAATGGGAACTATGTTTTTTTTTGGGTGAGTCAGAGATGAATCCCTCGAGGTACTGAGATTCATTTAAGGGGTTGACCACTCCCAATAAATGTTCTTTCGTACAAATGAGTCAGGAGTTGAACCCTTAACCACATGTTTAAGGGACTCCTACCAATCGTGTCACACAATGTGAACTATGTTTTGATATAATGTTAGAGAGATTTGATTCCAAAAACAAATAAAGATGCAAGCGAATAGTATCTTGTAAGTGTAACACCCTTCTCGGGTGTTACATTGTCCGTAACGTTTTAAGGCTGAAAATAGGGTAATTTAAAATTTGTTGTAATATAATGGGGAAATTTTTTTGCTTTCGCAAGACATAAATGTAAATATATGGAAATAGCTTATGTGTAATAAAACATTTCTTAATGCATTTCAAGTCATATGTTTAAAAATAGACTTACATAAAAAAAACCCAACCCGACTCGTCGAACAAAACATATACACATATAGACCCAACATAAAGATATGGAGACATAGCTCCTAAAAACATAAGGTACTTGGAGACGCAGCTCCATAAAAGCTAAAATCACACACGTACATCCTACGTTGGCCCAACTATACATAAAAGACAATCTTTTCTCATACATTACGAGAAAGACAAACTAACTGACGAAATCTACTGGAAACTCTATTTGAGCCCACTACCGACGTCGCCACAAAAATCACTACTAGAGCCACTACAAGTAACTCTCGTACTAGGCCCTTTCCCCTTCCAAGGGAAAAGTCATAGCCTACTAACCATCAACAGTCATGCCAATCAGAAGAAAAGGAAGATCAGGCACAACAGGAAACACAAACACCCTCGTCTTGAACCATTCGAAAGCTAGAAGTGACATCCTATAGAGACTTGCCCATGTCGTCCTCATGCTCGAACCTCAACACCTCTAGTGGGTCAGCCGAGCGACATCTCGACATCCCATCCTTCTTAGAAGAACACAAAAGGCGCATAGCCAAACCAGACACAACAATATAAAACAAAGGAGGTGAGATTCCCAACATCACACAACATATGGCAGATATGAAAACAGCACGACACAACATGGCACATATGCATATCCATACTCTTACTAACATATCTCATGTTATCATCCAATTGCAGATCAACAACTCAATCAATATACCAACAACATATAGTATATGCATATCATCAAAAGCATACAACATCAAAGCATTACAGGACACGACTTATACACAAACATGACCTAGTGAAACAACATAGTCCCATACCTACACAACCTCACAAGAACCGAGAGATGACTGATTGAAACTGCATAGTCCCATACCTACACAGCCTCAAGGAAGATCTGACCCTACTCCGGAGTTAAGAGAATGTTCAGAAGGGGTGGTTACAACAGACGTTTCACAACTGCCAACATTAGGCATACTTTTGCACCAATAATAATAACCGTATTGATTGTGAAACGCCATCAATAATCAGGATTGTACAGCAGCAAGTAGAAGTTGTCGGTGTTTTGCACAGGACTCCACGACCCATCACCCTGAATGACCATCCGCGGTCATCCCAACCTCGACATTCCCAAGATCATTGAAGACACCCTACAATCCACATGCGCACAGAACATGTAGGCCCACTTCCTTGGCACAAAGGCCTCACTGACAATATTTTTTGGATCGAGTCGATCACGACATCTGCGTTCGTTGTAACACCCTTCTCGAGCGCTGTGACACCCTTCTACCCCTCATATTATAAGGCATTTAATATTAAAAATAAAAACATGCATTTTATTGAATAATTAAAGCAAATAAAACATAACAACTAACGACCCAACCCCGATGTCACAACTCAGAGCTGGTATAACCGTTCCGGAAAACATCCTCTTAAGGTCCTGATACATCTTAGTGGCACCTGGGTGCACACTCAACCCACTCTTATCTCCTTCTTCAAAGATCAACTTCCTAAGCTCAGAACATATGGTATGCACACTCTATCCTTAAACCTCAAGGCACCATCACCGTTTTCCTTAAAACCAAGGTCTCTACCCTGAGCAAGCAACTCTCGCTGGACCAAAAAAAACTTGTCTAACTTCTGACCCTCTCTAATATGATCCATCAAGCTGTTGGTAACCTTCAAGGTACCAAGCCTAATACTCTTAGGGGTAAACTCACAAGCTAGACTAAGGTCTCTAAACTCCTCAAGAAGATCCATCTCCCTAACCATCAAGGCGGAGACATGCAGGGTTTTTTTACTCAAGGCATCGACCTCCACATTGGCCTTTCCTGGGTGATAGGTCAGCTCGAAGTCATAATCCTTTAAGAACTCCATCCACCTACGCTGCCTCATATTCAACTCCCTTTGATCAAAGAGATACCTCAAACTCTTGTGATCACTAAAAACCTCAAACCTCGCTCCATACAGGTAATGCCTCCAGATTTTTAAGGCAAATACCACAGCTCCTACTCTAGGTCATGGGTAGGGTAGTTCTTCTCATGGGGTTTCAACTTCCTAGAAGCATAGGCAACTACCTTACCATTCTGCATCAACACAACACCTAACCCTTGGTTAGAAGCATCGCAGTAAACTACGAAGGGTTTACTAGGATCTGGCAAAACTAACACTGGTGCTGATGTCAACCTATCCTTAGGGTTTTGGAAACTCTCTTCACACTTAGAGTCCCATACAAACAACTGTCCCTTCTTGGTGAGACGGGTTAAGGGTAAAGCTATCTTAGAGAAACCTTCTATGAACCGCCTATAGTACCCAGCTAACCCCAAGAAACTCCTAATCTCGGTCACTGACTTCGGCGCTTCCCACTGGAGCACCGTCTCAACTTTAGCTGGGTCCACTGCTATGCCACCCTTAGAGATGACATGTCCTAAGAAGCTCACTTCCTTTAACCAGAACTCACACTTTGATAACTTAGCGTACAACTGCTTTTCCATAAGGGTCTGCAAGACAACCCTCAGGTGTTCCTCATGTCCTCCTTACTCTTGGAGTACACTAAGGTGTCATCTATAAACACCACTACAAACTTATCCACGTAAGGGTGAAAGGTCTTGTTCATGTAGTCCATGAAGACCGCAGGAGCATTAGTCACACCAAAGGGCATAACCAAGTACTCATAGTGACCATATCGCATTCTAAACATTGTCTTCGGGATGTCCTCTGACTTAACTCAAATTTGATGGTACCCTGACCTCAAATCTATCTTTGAAAAGACGCAAGCGCCCATCAACTGGTCCATAAGATCATCAATCCTAGGGAGGTGATACCGATTCTTTATGGTCACCTTGTTGAGCTGTCGATAGTCGACACACAACCTCATACTACTATCTTTCTTCTTCACCAACAACATAGGTGCTCCCCATGGAGACACACTGGGCCTAATGAACTGCTTCTTCATCAGGTCCTCCAACTGCTCTTTCAACTTAGCAAGATCTAGAGGAGACATTCTATAGGGTGCTATGGAGATTGGCCCGGTGCTAGGCACTAAGTATATGGTGAACTCAACATCTCTCTCTGGGGGTAAGTTATAAACATCCCCCGGGAACACTTCAGGAAAATCCCGCACAACAGACAAGCTGGCAACATCAGGAGGGCTGCTCTCTACTTCTAGGGAAGCTATCATCATGCATACCTGAGCTTCGTCTTTCATCGAAGTTTGAACTTGGCTGGCAGAGAAAAGGTCCAGATTCTTAGACTCCGTTGGAGTTCCAAAAACCAAGGTTTTATCAAAACAGTTTAAAAGGACATGGTTGAAAGATAACCTGTCCATGCCAAGAATGATATCAAGATCCTTCAGGGGTAAACATACAAGATCGACCACTAAGGTTTTACCATTAATGACAATATGACAGTTCTTGCATGCATAAGATGTGGAAACAGGTTTATTTGTAGGTGTAGACACAAGCAAGTCAAACTCAAGAAAGGTAACAGGCAATTTAAGACTCTTGACCCTATCATGCGATATGAATGAGTGAGTAGCACCCGAATCATACAATACAGTTAATTGAGTTCCATCAATAAAACATATACCTTGGATCAAGTCATCAGACTCGGAGGCTTTATCTCCACTAAGAGTAAAGACTCTTCCAGTGGTCTTCAATCTATTGGCATGGGGCTTCTGATTATTGCTAGTACTGGGAAGCTCGGCCTTGGCTCCTTCACACTCTTGGCTGATATGACCTGACTTAACTCACCTGAAGCAAATCACAACTGATTCCTTGCACTGAGATGAGTAATGATCCAGTACACCGTACTTACCACACCTCGTAGCCCTGGTGGCATTAGAGAACCCACCCCTAAACCGATCTCACAAACGTGGGCCTTTTGCCACTCTACTTGAAGTCCTTATCGGTCGAGTATATCGCTGCTTACCCTTGTCTCTCTGATCAGTCTTCTTGACACTTTGACTATCTGACCCCATGGCAACTCTGAACTGACTAGTACCCTCATAAATCCGGCATTTGTTGACCAGAATCGGGAAGATCCTGATCTCTTGGTAGCTAATGGCCTGCTTGATCTCAGGTTGGAGCCCAGATTCAAACTTGACGCACTTAGAGCGGTCATCTGTCTCATGCTGATAAGGAGTGTAGTACCTCTCCAGCTCCTCAAACTTGGCTGCATACTAGCCAATTGACAACGAACCCTGCCGCAAGGACAAGAATTCCATCTCTTTCTTGTCCCTGATATCCATTGGAAAGTACTTCTCCAAAAACCTCTGCCTGAACACAACCCATGTAATCACTGTGCCCTCTGCCTGCAGTTGTCCCACCAATGCTCAGTGTCTTCAGTCAACATGAAGGTAGCAAAAATGAGCTTCTGCTGATCATTACAATCCATAGCTCAGAAGATCTTCTCAGTCTCCCTCAACCACAGCAAAGCTCCTTCCGGATCATACGCTCCCTTGAACGACGGAGGGTTGTTCCCCTGGAACTTGTCCAATCCTTGAAACTCAGCTGGCCCACCATTGTTGTTGTTATGGTTGACCCGATAGCATTGGCAAGAAGTACCAACGCGTCCGCAATTGCCTGATCGTTGCGTCCTCGACCTGCTATTAGTTCCTGTACACGTCCAACGCAACTCTTAGATACAGAAACTTAAGCGGGTAAAAGCTATAGGCAACTAACTTAAAGCTTCGTTGTGTATAACAAGTATAGAAAATTCAAACTAGAGCACACAACAGACTCATTCCACGGCCTGATAGGACAGACCTGCTCTGATACCGCTAAATGTGACACCCTTCTACCCTGCATGTTATAAGACATTTAATATAAAAACTACTTAAAATAAAAAAATATGCATTTTACTGAATAATTAAAACATTTGTCCATGGGTAGAAAAGTCCCACATGAACGAGTTCACAATGCGGAAAATTAAAACAAGGTAAAGCAAATAAAACATAACAACTAACGACCCAACCCCGATGTCACAACTTAGAGCTGGTATAACCATTCCGGAAAATATATCCTCGAAATACAATCAAAAACAAACTAACTAAAGACAAGAATAAGCCCTAACTATGAGTGGCGGCTCCTTAGAGTCACTCATCTCCGGGCTGCTCGTCATCCTCTGTAAATGGCCGATCAAGCCCAACAAACAACAAGAAAAACAGGGAGTAAGAATCATGTAAACATATATAGCAAGGGGATAGGAGGTAAAGTAAACAAACATCATGGAAACAACTTGCATACAACATCATAATAACATGACAACATCCATCATCATCATCATCATCGTGATAACAAGTATGTTATGCAGTGCAATGCAACACTACTCCACCACTCCAACAATGCATGTGGATCCAACTAACTCAGGATTAACGGCTTCGGAGTTAAATATCCACATTTAGAATCTACTCAACGCCGGAGAATCTACTTCTCGGATAGCCAACGCATCAAACCATCGATGCCTCATCAGGGGGTGCACGGAGAATCTAGTCCTACCGTGGATGACCAGATCGCCGTACTCTCGGGCGATCTCCCCTGTGTCGAACAACCATAAACAACAACATCTCCAATGATGCATGAACAACCAACAAAACATCGGGCAAACGTTTCTCCTCAACTTCAACGGAATCAATTGAAGACAGCTGCGGAATCAACCGCAACAAATTTAACCAGCGGAATCTACCGCAGCAGGATCGACTGCAACACCTTAGACCCAACCAGGTCAAGGCCCCCTTGTGGTAAACTCATGGCCACCAAGGTACAACATTAACAACATGCGGTAACCCATCGGGTACCGACTTAACCAACGTACCATCTCACCATCTCATCTCTTTAACCATCTTCATTAATTATTAACCAAGTTATCTAATTAGCAACATTGTATGATTAAGTCATCTTATCATCAGAGGGAAATGGGGTCAGAAACCCCTTAAAAGCCTTTAATCACGTTCTGGTCAAGAAGAGGGAGCATGGGCGTGCTGATCCCCTGCACGGCCGTGCTGGTCACATAAGTGAAGCACGGTCGTGCTCAGCAGCACAATCTTGCTCTTGGTTCTGCATGGACGTGCTTGAAGCACAACCACTTTCTAGAATTCAACTGGGAGCACGGTCGTGTTCCCCATTCAGCATGGCCATGATCAATGCACGACTGTACTGTTTTCGGTGGAAACAAACTAAACTTAGCCAATTAATTTAGGATTCTCAACTTATTAATTTCTAAATCATTTTAAAACCTAATTTAACCAATTGACATATCTTATCAACATTCAATATAATCATAACAGTTATGGCATCAACCATTCAACCAACATATCAACAACCAGAAACATACCGTGTTCATCATGACCGCATATTCATACAATAGCCAATACGAACATGAAACACATAACATGGCATCTAAAATTAAACAAACATATCATCAACATAGGCATTTAGGCATTTAAAATCATACAATAGCATGCATCCAACCGGGGTTATGAGAACCCCTTTACTTTACTCTAACGCCAAGCCTATGAGTACACTACCCTTCTCCCCATACCTGGATTGAAGGTAGCTCCAACGGCGTCCTAAACAACAAACCGGTCTCGAATCCACAAGCGGCTTCCTCTGGTACTAAGCCTTGTTGATCAGAAACACAAACAATCAATTTCTCAAACCAAAAACGAAAGAGAAACTGAAAGGAAAAGGGGCCTTTACTTCTAAACCAACATAGACGCACTAAGCTTCCCAAACGACTTCCAAAACTCCAAGAACTGACTGAGTTTAGTGGAAACAGGAAGAGGGTTGTTCTGGCCGCACTAGACGATGACTGATGACAGAAAATTGGGTTAATTCGTAACCCTCGAGTTATGTACCAACTTTATATAGACCACACCTGAGCACGGTCGTGCTCACCCTTGAGCACGATCGTGCTCGACTTAGCGTCACCGAGACGCGGCCGGCTCCTTGAGCACGGGAGTGCTCACTGTTGAGCACGGGCGTGGTCAACTTAAAATAAAAAACACGCTTCTGACTTTAAGCACGGGCGTGCTGGCTAATGAGCACGGGCGTGCTCATGTACCAGAAGGGGACTTTTAAGCCAAAACTCCCACTAAGTCCTTAGCCAACAATTATAACTTAACAAAACAGATTAAGAAAAGTACTTAACAAAAAGCAGGGTGTTACAACCGCTACATTGTCCTTGACACTCCATAAACGGTAACATTAACTCCCAAACATACCCCGCTGGCCAAACTAAAATAAAAAAGACAATCCTCCCTCGTACATCATCAGAAGGACAAACCCAATTGACGAGATCTAGTGGAAACTCTATTTGAGTCCACTACCTACGTTATCACAAAAGACACTACTAGAGCTACTACAATAGTAACTTTCAGACTAAGCCCTTCCCTTTCCAAGAGGAAAATCACAGCCTACGAACCGTTGACAGTCATGCCTATCTCAAGAAAAGAAAGGGCAGGAATGACAAAAAAAAAAAAAAAACACCATCGTCTTGAACCATCTGAAGTCCGGAAGACGTCCCCTGGAAACGTTCATATGCTCGAACTTCAAACTCTACGATGAATCAGTCGATACCATCTTGACATTTCAAACTTATCAAAAGAATGCAGAAAGCACATAGCCAACCGACATAGGCATTATAAAATAAGGAGGTGAGATTTATATTCATCATACACATAATGCAGACATGCGGTGGTAAGACACACAGGTACGTACAAACTATCAATATACAGTCATATCATCACTCATATCAGAATAATAATGTTTCACAGAAACATAATCACAGGGCAACGTTCACCTAGATAGGAGACATCTAAGACTCGAGGAATGACCTATGATTCCTATACCATGGTTTTAAAAAACAGCCGGAGAGAGTGGTTTGGAGGATTGTTCCGGATTATACCAGCCTTGGGTAACAAAATGCGTCAACAGTAAGCAACATGCACATAGACTTTTTCGGGAACATCCTACACTACCAGAAAACATGTAGCGTCTAGTCGAGTATTTCATACCCCGACATCCCCGAGCATCAACCAGATCGTCACTACGGAATTCTCACCCGCATTAAAGTGTTAGCTCAATCTCCTAGGCACAATGACCTTACAGAACAAAGTTTTCACTGTGTTTGGAAAAATTGCCGGAAATGCGTTCTTCTTGTCTATCCACCAGATGACCTTTTGATTCCATCAGAATCCTTTTAACGTGCTTTCTCAGATGCTAGATGTTCTTCAGTCCGAATCACCGATACTTAACATTGAGCTAAAGTTATCGAGTAACCTTTCATCTTTGTGCATATATATCTTAAAGCGCTTGATTACAAATCCTAACTCATTATTAAATTTGATCACAGGTCCAATTATTTATTTCTCTGCACTTTTCTTGTTGAGCCTTTCTTTGGCTTCCAAGGAAAACAAATAACTCTTAGTCCATTAAATCTTATGGAGTTATGGACAAAGAATTATCCATACTTTATGACATAAGGTCTTGTTCCACCCTACGTCATAAGTAATTATGTTCGTATTTTAATGACTTAGATTTTTGCATTTTACCGTAAATGCTTGTCCTCACGGACTAAAATCCTTTTTGTATTAAAACCAATCCTTTTGAAACCAAATTCCACCAAAAGTACATAAGCACTAAATTCCTCAAAAACAGTTTCTTGAAAAACGCCGAAACTCTTAGAATACAGTTTTACGCTTTTTACTGTATTTTAACTTAAATTTCGTATTTTCGAAAATATACTCGTTTTTATTAAATAATTCACTTTCTTAAATTAAAATACCTATGTTGAAGTATATAAATTCTAATTTCAAGCCTCATCCTACGGTTTGTACAAAAATCCCAAAACTTGACCGAACGTCGCTAAATTTGAAAATCGCGTAAGTCATTTTTCAACGATTTTTAACCCAAATGTTCCAAAACATATTTTGGAGTCTTAGGACACTTGAATAGACTTGAAAAACAGTTTCACACTGCCTAAAACAGTTTTGGACGAAATTAAAACCCTTGTTTATTTTTCATGTCCGATTTCACAAAAATTCTGTTTTTAAGTCCACTAAAACATGATTTTTGTTCTCTTAAATCTTAAACTCAAAATAAAATCATTTTTGGATCATTTAAACCACAAAAAGAACGTTTTAAATCTCATAAAATTTTTTTTTGGAAGAAATCATTTCTTCTTGGTTTAATTATTTTTTACGGTCCATAAACCATCATGGAATCACATGGTTTTGGAAACAAAGTTGTCTTGCCATGTTTTTCATGCTTGGCCGAAACCAAGTCCCAACAAACATGAAGATTTTCTCTTCATCACTCAATCTTAAAACGTCAAACATATTCCTGTATTCAAGCACTAAATTATGGCATGATTATTTAGCATATTCAACATATTTTCTTTCAATGATCAAGTAAGTATACTAACAATTTTATTTTAATTAACATGCATCAAATAAACTTATACATCAATTAACATAATCACACCACAATCACAACACAATCATGATACAAATTCCTCTTAGAGGATCACATATACACAAAGTCACAATCCTAACACTTAGGGTTTCAAGTCCACACAAACATAACATAAACCACATACATATCTACATTAAGGTAGGATGGTGGTAATCTCCCCCATACCTCTTGTAGCTAAATTAAAACAAGCAAAAGATGGTTGTCCAAGCTAATGGTGCTCACGGTTTTGACCAATGAAAATCTAGCAAGACAACACAATAACTAAAAAGGGTTATACACATGAGTTAAGCCAAGGATAAGGAAGAAGATTCATGGAGAAAACCTTACTTTGAAGTGAAAGGATTGATGAATCAAGGAATTAAGTTCTTGACACAAAAAATACCCATTTTGCTAGAAGGCTTAAAAGGGATTTTTGTGTGAAATAAGATAGTCTTAGAAGATCAAGACGGTTAGAGACATGATCTTGGTTTTTCAATAGAGTAATTGGAAGGTGAATTGATGGAGTTGGCCGAATCATGGAAGAAGAAAAGGAAAGGATGAAACTTAGTTTCTTACAAATGGTGTTAAGAGAGAAAAATGAATGAAATGCCTATGTTAAGCGGAGGTGACCGTGCCTCACAAGAGAGAAAGGAAGAACTTTGTGTTAGGAAGATGAAGAAGTGAACAAGAACTTGAAGTTCCAATGTAAATCTTAGTGTTGAACTTAGGGTTCTTGTGTAGGAAATGTGAAGAAATGAAAATGAAGTGTTTGCTAGAAGGGGGAGGATGGAAGCCGTGTACTCTTGCCAATGAGGAGGAGAACTTTGCTTTGATAACCTTAAATGACAACCATAGTTGATATTAATCAAAGCTAGGCAAGGTTATAAGGAAAATATCTAGATATTTTGGTTTTAAGTCATTATGACTTGGTGAGTGATAAGCCTCCGGCTCATCTAGTTTTATGGCTAGTATGACCAGGGTTTTGTGCAATTTATATCCTATTTTCACCCAAATTAGACTAGATTGTCCTTAAGCAGCATCTTGAGTCTGCAAATTATTTTTAAGTTAATTTAGCTGATTTAGAGTTAAATAAAGCACTTATGGCTATTTCATTGTTTTCAGGTTAAGTTAGAAGTCAAGGGAATGAAGAAATAAAGGGGAATTTCATCCTGGAGGTATTCGCGTCGCGAAAGTTTTCTTCGCCCCGCGAACCTGAAGTCCAGCCTGTGCAGAATTATCATCTTCTCTGGCTCGCCCCGCGAACAGCACCTCGCCTCGCGACCCTGAAGGATGACTGTTCCAGAAATATGCAAGCTCTCGGGGTAGCCTCGCGAATAACTTCTTCGCCTCGCGATCAGCGAAGTCAGAAAGCATCACGGTTGGCCCCTGATGTTCATAACGGGCGTAATAAGAAGACTCTTCAATTATTCGCCCCGCGATCCGTTCTTCGCCTCGCGAGAATGCCAAAGGTTGCTGACTCTTCATAACATTCGCCTCGCGAGAGAAGGTTCGCCTCGCGAATTGGCACAGTTCTTGAATGTTATAAATAGCTGTCTGGGCAGATTAGGAAGAACTTTTTGCTTCTCCATAGTTTTTACATTTTTCTGTGTGTTTTCATTTTCTTTATGGAGAACTAATTTTCTAGATTAATCTATTGTAATCGATTTCCACTACACTTGAGGTTCTTGTATTTCCTGTTTTGTATGCTTTTCCCTTTTCAATGCCATGCTATATATTTCTGTTTGATTAATTCAGGAGTATATTGTGTTGTGTTGATTTATTTTCGGTGATATTATGTTCCTATAATTAATCGCGTTTACTTAATTCGCGTGTGTACGTTTCGTGTTCGCTTAGTTCACGAAGGGCTTAACCTCGTTTGCTTAATTCGGGAATAGGGACATATATCTGTAGTAGTGGTTTCGCTTGTAAATTGTTGCTACAACCGGGAGGGGATTAGAATCTGCTTAGGGCTTGGAAATTGCATGAACCTATGATAGTTGGGAAATCGAGAACAATAGATTAATCGTCTTTAGCTATTTGATAATCTTTTCAACTGCTCTGTTTTCATTGCTTTGTTTTGCTTTGTTTCTTATTTGCATTCCAATCCAACCCCCCCCCCCCGAAACTGATTTTTGTGATAAATAACACTTCAAGAGTCCTTGTGAGACGACATCCGAGTTGTCGCCCTAAACTACAGTTTTAAAAACCGCTCGTTCTTTTTGGCGCGTGCGCGACAACGCGACCAAAAATTGGCGCCGTTGCCGGGGACTCTTGTTTGTTATTATTCACATTTTATTTTTTTTCTTTTCTTTCTTTTATTTCCGTTTTTGTTTTGAATTGGTCTGGCTACTAGGTCTAATTGCCCTGAATTGTGTGATTTTGATCCTGAAATTGAAAGAACACTGCACACACGCCGTAGGGAAATTCGGGCTAGCACTAGTAGTGGTTTTAATTCCAAAACTGTTTTTGACAATATGGGTGACCAAAGGACATTAAGACAACTTGCTGCCCCTGATGTAAATTACAATGGCTTGTGTATTGCATATCCTGGTGCTGATACTCCTTTTGAATTAAAATCTGGTTTCATTCACTTGTTGCCAAAGTTTAATGGTCTTGCAGGTGAGGATCCACACAAGCACTTGAAGGAATTCCAGGTTGTCTGCTCCACAACCTCGAGATCAGAGGGAGTAACTGAGGATAGCATCAAGCTGAAAGCTTTTCCGTTCTCACTCCAGGGAGCCGCAAAGGATTGGCTGTTATATCTTGAGCCGAACTCTATCACCACCTGGAATGATTTGAAGAGGATTTTCTTAGAGATATATTTTCCTGCTTCCAGAGCTGCGTCAATAAGGAAGGAAATATGTGGAATCAGACAAGGAAATGAGTCGTTGGCTGAATATTGGGAGCGATTCAAGCATTTGGTATCCAGCTGCCCTCAGCATCAGATTTCTGAACAACTTCTTATCCAGTACTTTTATGAGGGGTTACTGCCGATGGATAGGAATCTTTTGGATGCTGCTAGTGGGGGAGCACTTGTTGATAAGACCCCAGCTGTTGCCAAGCAACTCATTGAAAATATGTCACTGAATTCCCAACAGTTTACAACTAGAAGAAATTCTGTTGAGATATGAGGTGTGCATGAGGTCTATAGCTCTTCGTCCAACCAGGCCCTTGAGAATAGACTGGATGAGCTCACTTATTTTGTAAGGCAATTGGCAATAGATAGGGTTCAGCCTTCAAGGTTGTGTAGCATGTGCAACTCTCCGGAGCACCCGTATGGTGCATGTCCCATTCCGAAGGAAGAGTTCGTGACTGATTTGTCTCAGGCTTATGCAGTCCATCCCTATAATCAAGGCAATAATCAGAACCGGCACACCACTCCAGACCTCTCCACAAATAGGTACCATCACAATTGGAGGAATCATCCTAATCTTCGGTATGGGGACTCATTCCAACAACAACCAATGGCACCACAGAATCGTCCTCAAGTGACCACTTCTGCACCTTCTGGACCTTCACTGGAGGACATGTTCAAGCAAATGACTTCACAATTGACTTCACAAATGAATGCACAAATGACTACACTTTTCCAGCAGCAAATTGGACAGTTCCAGGCACAGTTCCAGGCCTCACAGGCACAGTATCAGCAGCGAACAGATGCTAGCATTCAAGATTTGAGGACACAAGTTGGACAGCTTGCCACTTCCATAAATAACATACAGCAAGCTCAAAGAACAAGTCAACTGCCTGCACAAACAGTGGTAAATCCCAATGTCTCCAATCCTAATGTGAGTGCCATTTCTCTGAGATCTGGGAAAGTTGTTGAGGCAGCCTCTGGAAAAGATGAAGAAACTATTGAGGTAACTCCCGAGCCTTCAGTCGACGTTGAAGCTGAGAAGGTATACAGAGCACCAATCCCCTTCCCACAGAGATTGCAGAAAAATAAGAAGATTGGTGGTGAAGACAAGGAAAGGGAGATTTTAGATGTGTTCAGAAAGGTAGCTGTGAATATTCCCCTTCTAGATGTGATCAAGCAGGTGCCCAAGTATGCAAAATTTCTGAAGGATCTATGCACCAATAAGAGGAATTTGAAGAGTAATGAGAGAGTTGATTTGGGAAGAAATGTTTCAGCTCTTATCCAGTCTAAGCTTGAACCAGAAAGAGTTACTGCTTCATCCCCTACTCAGGCACTACCGCAGAAGTGCAAGGACCCAGGCACTTTTACTATTCCATGCATTATTGGGGATAGAAGATTTGAAAATTGCATGTTGGATTTGGGAGCCTCTATAAATGTCATGCATACATCTATTTTCAATAACCTTGATCTTGGTCCCTTGCAGTATACAGGTATTACCATCCAGCTGGCCAACAGGACTAGTGCCCGCCCCATGGGAATGGTAGAAGATGTGCTGGTGCAAGTGAATGATTTGATCTTCCCGGTTGACTTCTACGTCCTGGACATGGCAGGAGAGACAAATTCCAGTAGATCACCAATAATCCTGGGCAGACCATTCATGAAGACAACTAAGACTAAGATTGATGTTGATGATGGGACCATGTCTATGGAGTTTGGTGATATTGTGGCAAAGTTCAACATCTTTGATGCTGTGAAACAACCATTGGAAGAGCACTCCGTTTTCCACATAGAGCTATTTTCTGAGACTATTGAGGACATCCATGAGGACTTGTTTTCTGATTTTCTATTTGTTTCTGACTTTGATGATATTTCTTCATGTCCTGATTGTACTAACACTAACCATTGTGTGGTGTGTGCTGAGATTGCTGCATGTATAGCAGGTGATGGATTTGTCAGTGCAGTGAATGAGGAACATGCAGAAGATGAAGCAGCGCCAGAGACCCTCCCTACCTATCTGCCACCTCCCCCTGCGAAACCACCAGAGGGACTGGATTTTGCACCATGGCCAGTTCAAGGGGTTGATCCCCAATTTTATTGGGAGGACTTTGTTGAGAAAGCTGTCATCTTTGACCCAAGAAGGAGTGATGAGTCCGCCGCATTGAGCAAGGTCACCATCATTGTCAAGTGCTCACTCCTATATCAAGGCTGCCAGTTAGGAGACCATGGAATGAACTCTCTCTCTTTGTCCATCATTAGGGCCTTATGTAAGCAATGGGATCCAGGCGGGCCCATCTACACTGATACTTGATCAGGGAGTACCCTTTCCTTTCCCTCACTATGATTTTATAGTTATGTTGTTTCATTGGGGACAATGCATGTTTTAAGTGTGGGGGAGGGAACTAGTTGTAGTTTTGTTTTGTCTTGTCTTGTTTCTTTTCTTTTAGCTCTTGAATAAATTGTGTTAAGTCTTATGTTGGCAAGTTTGCTGGATTTTGATTGATTTTGCACAGATTGATTGCATGATTGATGTGATGATTCCCCCTAGGCTGAATAAATTTTTGTTTTTGAAAAAGTGATCCCCATGTGATTGAAAACTGAACTTTGAGATTTTGTTATGATGGCATGATTTATGATAAGTTTGGGGTGAAGGGAAGCACACACTAGGGATAGAATCTCTGGTAAACAATTTGCATGAATGTCCAGGTGAGGTTTTGAGCCTCGAGCATGTTTTTAACTGTGTGAAATCACTTTTAAGTTGCACTTTCCTGAATTTGCTTGAATCTCTTATTGGTTTGCATGTTTATGTGTTTGCTTCAAATGATTTAGGCATTTTCTTTGTAAATAACTACTTAGTCTAAAATAACCATCCCTAATGCATGTTCCTTAGTTAGCCCCATTGAGCCTGATTAGCCTGTTAATTCTTGATAACCTTATGTTATGAGTCTAGAATCTGGAAAAACCATGTTAACCCAATCTTAGGATTAGGAGAGCGTGGAATCTTAACAAGAGAATGGTTGCAAGAAACTAAGTTTGGGGTGGCTACAAGGATGTGACATGTCATTCTGGGATTGAGAAAAAGAAACAAAATATAATAAAAAGGTTGAAAAAAAAGGGGGAAGAAAAGAAAAGCAGAAAAAGAAAAAAAAAGAGAAGAAAAAGAAAAAAAGAAAAGTGTAAAAATGTTAAAAATAAAAGTATTAGAAGAAATGGTTGTAGTCACCTAAGGCAAAAAAGGAAAAAAAAAATAGAAAAGGAACTTGAGTGGAATTTCAATGTTTTGAAGTGTTTCATGCTCTCTTAGTTCCTAGGGTCTTCAGCCTAGTACCCTTGTATATCCTACCCTTAGCCAGGCCCCATTACAACCCATAAAAGACCTTTTGATGTTGCATGCATGTTTTCTGTGGGAACCATTTTGAGATGAAAATCAAATTTATGGGAAGTGCTCTTAAAAGTGAAATTGAGTGAAATGTTGTTAGCCTGACACAAACTGAGCGATTGAGTGAACACTAAATGCCCTTGTGAGGAAGGCAGTTGTTTGAATTTGGTGATCTCCCTCTTATGTGTAACTTGGATCCCCTGCTTAGATTAATGATTGTTTGAATGATGAATTTCTCAATTGTTCAGAATAAAGGATTGTGGGGATTGCTTTATTTGAAAGGGGGGAAACATTAAGGAAAAAATTGTTTTGTTGGAATTGCTTGAAATTTGTGCGAAAGTTGATTGAATTCTTCGAGCTTGCCATGTCTTGAGTCTTTTTAAGTTTTTGAGTTTTAGTTTGCTTGGGGACAAGCAAAGTTTAAGTTTGGGGTATTTTGATAAGCCTCTGGCTCATCTAGTTTTATGGCTAGTATGACCAGGGTTTTGTGCAATTTATATCTTATTTTCACCCAAATTAGACTAGATTGTCCTTAAGCAGCATCTTGAGTCTGCAAATTATTTTTAAGTTAATTTAGCTGATTTAGAGTTAAATAAAGCACTTATGGCTATTTCATTGTTTTCAGGTTAAGTTAGAAGTCAAGGGAATGAAGAAATAAAGGGGAATTTCATCCTGGAGGTATTCGCGTTGCGAAAGTTTTCTTCGCCCCGCGAACCTGAAGTCCAGCCTGTGCAGAATTATCATCTTCTCTGGCTCGCCCCGCGAACAGCACCTCGCCTCACGACCCTGAAGGATGACTGTTCCAGAAATATGCAAGCTCTCGGGGTAGCCTCGCGAATAACTTCTTCGCCTCGCGATCAGGGAAGTCAGAAAGCATCACGGTTGACCCCTGATGTTCATAACGGGCGTAATAAGAAGACTCTTCAATTATTCGCCCCGCGATCCGTTCTTCGCCTCGCGAGAATGCCAAAGGTTGCTGACTCTTCATAACATTCGCCTCGCAAGAGAAGGTTCGCCTCGCGAATTGGCACAGTTCTTGAATGTTATAAATAGCTGTCTGGGCAGATTAGGAAGAACTTTTTGTTTCTCCATAGTTTTTACTTTTTTCTGTGTGTTTTCGTTTTCTTTATGGAGAACTAATTTTCTAGATTAATCTATTGTAATCGATTTCCACTACACTTGAGGTTCTTGTATTTCCTGTTTTGTATGCTTTTCCCTTTTCAATGCAATGCTATATATTTCTGTTTGCTTAATTCAGGAGTATATTGTGTTGTGTTGATTTATTTTCGGTGATATTATGTTCCTATAATTAATCGCGTTTGCTTAATTCGCGTGTGTACGTTTCGTGTTCGCTTAGTTCACGAAGGGCTTAACCCCGTTCGCTTAATTCGGGAATAGGGACATATATCTGTAGTAGTGGTTTCGCTTGTAAATTGTTGCTACAACCGGGAGGGGATTAGAATCTGCTTAGGGCTTGGAAATTGCATGAACCTATGATAGTTGGGAAATCGAGAACAATAGATTAATCGTCTTTAGCTATTTGATAATCTTTTCAACTGCTCTGTTTTCATTGCTTTGTTTTGCTTTGTTTCTTATTTGCATTCCAATCCAACCCCCCCCCCCAAAAACTGATTTTTGTGATAAATAACACTTCAAGAGTCCTTGTGAGACAACATCCGAGTTGTCGCCCTAAACTACAGTTTTAAAAACCGCTCGTTCTTTTTGGCACGTGCGCGACAGCGCGACCAGTGAGTCATGGTGATGACTCACCATGGTGACTCACCCTAAGTTAGTCATCATGGATGACTCGTCGTCTTGGCTCCCGGCGTATCCCTGCAGTTCCGTATCCGGTTCCGTCGTTTACCCGATTTAGGTTTTACGTTGTTTTCTTCAAAAATTCATCTGAATAAAATATTTTGTGTGTGATTATGATGACTAGGTGAAAATATAAGTGAGTATAGATGGCTATGTGTGACTTGTTAAAATTCATGGAGCAAGTGGAAAATAATTTGAACACAAATACTTAACATGTGCAAGATAGGAAGATTCACCATATATCATTAATAACTTTGGTGATTCACCACACTTTACATTAATGAGCAATTATGACTTGTGGTGAGTCATTGAAAAGGAGTGAACATAGATGGATTAGAGGAGGCCATGTGGTACACTTGAGAAAGAAGAAGTCAGTTTGAAGTTGTATTGGTTATTAACCTTAGGTAGTAACCATGGTTTTAGGTATAGTTAAAATATAACATAAAATATGTAAAATATTTCCCATAAACTATTATAATAAGATGAAATGATGGCCATCTAGAAGCCTTCGACGAAAATAACATGAGAGGAAGGATGGCAAAATGGTCAAAAAATACTAATTGGACAAGAAAGGAATTCAAACGAAAGTTAAAGGGTAAAATGGTCATTTTGCTCAAAATTCTCGATATTTTTGCAAAATGTCATGATGAATATGTACTATCACCTTTATCATCACATGGGTGGGTCCTACATGTGATATTAACCTCCCAGAGCCGAGCCTCTGCATATCTCTGCGGATCCATTTTCGGCTCCGACGTTTTACCCGATTAGGTTTTTCGTCCGTTTTTCGCTAAAATTTCACCCGATAAAATAAAATATTTATTTTTTGAGTAGAGATTCTTGAAATTTATTTTGTACCCAACAAGTGTCAAATTTTGAAATGTTTCGTTTTCGTGCCGAAATTAGGGTTTTCGTGCAGTACATAATTGGACTGTCCGTAAAAATGCAGATCGGTTTCCGTCTGAGTTTTAAACCCAAAATTTAATCGTAAGTTCCTTCAATATAGAAGGTCTCAAATATGATTTTGTTTTATTCAAAATCATTTTCTAGATCCCCGGTAATAATATAAAATATAATTACCGGTCAAGACGCGAATAAACGGGGTGTTTACATTCGTATTTATCCGTCCGATAAATTTTGGGATTCCTTTTATGGAATCAAGAGCCATTCTAGAGGCTAGATAGTACAAACCCATGAATCCTTGCACAAGTTTAGGATCTCCTCATTGGTCTATCCATGTTTCAACGCTTAAGTGAATTATGGAGATTGGTCATTCCCCAATCCATTATATTTCTTCTCGTTATTCTCGAACGAGATTACTTACTCGTCAAGTAATCTTAGAATACTCTTGGTTATTAAGTATTATGGACCCTTGGATGATACAATCATCTAGGGTATGAAGACATAGTCTTACTCCACTATATCTCATACTTTAAACATTCCATTTCTTTTAATCGGTAAGTCGTACTCCTCGACTTAGGTTTTGGAATACACGTTTACTTTGGTTTTAAAATCCTTTTGATGGTAAATCCAAATATTTAAATCCTTTCTTTTGTAAACACATATCCTTAAATTCCTTGGTCTTATGGCCTTAAGTACCTCAGCATTAAGGGTTTGAAATCAAAATAAAAGAAGAGTTCTAAAGGCTTAACTTCCTTTTTCATCACCCTTAAAACTCCAAATGATAGAACCCTTATGGCCCAACAACTATCAACCAATTGAATGTCATGTGGAAAATTTATAAAATCCCTCACTTAAGTGAATTCATTCAAAGCCTAAACCATGGTTCCATCTTTCATTCATTTGGGTTTTGAAATCCGTTTTGAAAAACCTTTAGAGCTGTCACATAAAGTTAAAACGTAAAGTTCATTATAAGGACTGATCTTATCAAAATCATTTTGATTTAACTGATTTATGACTTAAACAAGTCATTTAATTAGTGGGCTAAGTATAGAAAATTTTTCTCATTAAGTTATAACTCAAACTCGAATTAAAATAAACATCCTTTTTGGATGGTTCTGCTTCATGAAAACTTATGTCCATTGATTTCCAAATACGATTTCAACTACATAATTACCTTGATTGAAAATCAAAACATTCTAAGTGAGGATTCTAAGGAAATAAAACCTATTCCTCACTTAGAGTAGGCTTTTATTTAAATCTTTCCTTATAATAATCGTATAATTTCATAGCTCAAGAACTTGTTCTTTTCCTTTCTTAATTGTCATTGTTCATATCCCCACTTAAGTGTTGTGAAATCCACTTAAAAATTGGGAATTGAAGTTAAACTCCCATTTGTTCCATATGTGGCCGAAACTTGACCACAATCGAGAGAAGATTCCACTTCTCCAAAAACACTCATAGCCATAACCATACATCAACATAGCATATAACTACTCAAAAAAATCATGCTATAACCATATTCTCATGCTATATCCATATTGAAAATTCAAACCAATTAATCAAACCAAAGCATATGAATAAGACAATCAAACATAGCATGTTCACGAGCATATAATCATACCAATTCCAAAGTACTAATGACACCACATACAATATTACAATCATGTCCACATAGAGGACCAACCCAAACAAAATGGATAACCCTTAGTTTAGGGTCTCCAACTACAAAAAAAATAAGCCATCTTCACACCCACCAATATGGTGTGAGGTGGTTCATTCCCCCGCTTACCTCTTGTAGCTCCCTTAAGCAAGTTGCTCTTCTTTGCTCCACAAAGCCAACTCCAACACCAACCTTCATCAACAATAACTAAACTAGTTAAAACAAACAAAAACCAAGGCTAAAACTTTAGTTGTAGCTCATGGTCTCTTTAGGTTTATAGGACTAGGATGATTTGTTTTTAAAACCATTTGGTAGACCTGTATAGATAGGTATTTCTTGTTGAGTCACAAAGAGTTTGAATCGTCATGCATTTGACTCACACTCATGTGGCCATTGTGTCTTTTGATGAACCCAAACATTAAGCAATCGATTTTACATTGATCCATCTGAATATTGCTAATCATCTACTTGAGTTGTGTAGCCAAAGAATTCTATCTTAGCAGATCAAGTCAACAAAAGATTATGAAAGAATCAAAAGGTTGTATACAAGCGTCCGACTCAAAGCTGACTAAGTACAACGTGTCTGAAGTCTGACTCATTGAAGCCTATATCAACATCTCTCAGACTTATCAAACTATGAAAAAGATCAGCTAGCAACAGTACCCAAGCAAAGCAGTCAACAACCGTTATCTTCACTGAAAGCTAAAGGTAAAGGACTTATCGATTCAATAAGCAAATGAAAGAAAAGAAAGTATCAAGCAATACTCTTATAGAAGATTGTTCGTTCTTACAAGACTGTATGCTCTTATAGAAGACCTAGAAGTCTAGGCGGTTCACATCAAATTTGTGTCAAAGTATTCAAGAAGAACAAACACTATCTTCCCAAGGAAGTTGAAAGAAGAAGGATCAAGATTACAGATCGGAACAAGATTAAGAAGTCTCACTTCAAAGAGGCGTCTATCTCTCTCAAGATGTGCATCTAAGCTTCGACAAAGTCGAATCACTCTTCTGTCGAGTTAATTTGTGTGATTCAAAAGATATTCAAACACCCACAAGTTTAGAAGATGTGACACACTAAGTCACCTTCGGTGTTGATGAAGCACATGCCAAAGATAAAAGCTCTCTATGAAGGAATCACTTAATCTTTGATTCAAAAGTAAGAGTTACACAAATAAGTGTTTCAAGAAAGTAAGACTTGCACAAATAAGGAGTTACAGAAAAGCATTCCTTAAGCAAGTAAGAGAAAAGCTAATTTATCTGAGTTTTTCTAAGTGTTGCACAAATAAGGAAATAATGTTGCCCAAAGCCGAAAAAGCATATCTCATATACTCTGTTATCATCAAGGAATCTCCAACGTTCTTCAAAGCATTTATTATTAAGTCGAACGACTATTTCCTGAAGAACAAAGCTGAAGACTTTGAAATGCATCTCAACAGATCTTTGTGATCAAGTATAAATAGAAGAAGTCGAAGATTGAACAGAGAAGAGTGACACAGTAATAAGCAACCAGAGAAAGCTAATATTTACTCATCAGTGAAAAGCTATATTACTCAAGAACAACATTCATCTTATCAAATCTATAGCTGAAAGCTTTGATCAATCACATATCTTCTTCACACTCTGAAAATCATTTGAATAAGAACTCATCTGCAACTGACCAAGTTCCAAGTTCATATTCACTCTCTGTAGTGTTAAAATATTGGTTGAATTGCTTTGTAACTTTGAAGCTGTGCTTCAAAACTCTCTCAAAACTCTCTGAGCCTGAAGAGGCTTGTCTCACGAATACTTGTTGATACTGAAGAGGCTGGGTGTGCAAATGATACTTGTGATTGAGCTTGGAGAGGCTAGGTGTGAAAGTAATACTCGTCTGTAACCTTGATCAGTTGTAGTGTTAAAGCTTGGTGAAACCAAGGACTGGATGTAGCCCAAAGTTTGTGGGTGAACTGATAAATCTCTGAGTATACTCCTTACCTAACCTTTACTTTATTATTCAGTTCATTTAACTATTTTAAGTAACTAACTCTGGTGTGTTAAATAGTTGTTGTTTAGTTTGTTGAGAAAGGCGTCTGTCTTTAATCATCCCACATTTACTGATTGTTTTGTGCTTCTTAAACTCTTATTTTCGAAAACACTATTCAACCCCCCTTCTAGTGTTGTTTTGTGTCATTTCAGTTGGTATCAGAGCTCAGTCTCTGGGTTGAGTACCTCACAGTGTCGAGAAAAGTATTCTCAAGAATGGCAAGTGAAGCAGCCTCAAGCACTACTATGTACAACCAGGATACATACCTCAGCAAACCACCTATGTTCAGTGGAAAGGATTAGAAGTACTTGAAAAATAAGATGAAAATGTTCTTTGAGTCAACCGACTTGGATCTATGGTAAATTAAATCTCAAGGACCATACAGTCCAACAGATGAAAGTGGAAATGCTATTCCAAGAAGTAGATGGACATCAGATCACAAAAATATGGTTCAGTTTAATGCCAAAGCAAAATATCTTCTTGTATGTTCTCTTAGTAGGTCTGAATACGATAAAGTCAGTAACTGTGAAACAACCAAAGACATTTGGAAAAGACTTGAGGAACTATATGATGAAGATACTGTTGACAAAGAAATATCCGAAGAAATATCAATTAACAATATTGACAAGCTTCCATCATCAAGTACACCTAAAGATCAACATTCTCAAAATGATGATGAAGATGAAGAAGTTTCTGAAGCAACCAGAAAGATGAGAAGATTCTGGAACAAAATAAGAGCTAAGAAAGCAGCAATAAGAACAGCTGGTGGCAAGATGCCACCACTCAAAAATATGATCACTTGGGAAGATCTGGACAAAGAATCAGATGATGAGTTTAAATGTCTACTTGAAGACACTAACTCAGATTATGAGGTAAATTCTGAATTTGAGGATTTACAAGATGCCTATCATGAACTTCTCAGTGAATCTAACAGTATTCTTGATAAGTTGAAAGAACTTAAGAAAAAGTATGTGAAGCTCACTAAGGAGCATGAACAGAAAAATCTTGAGATTGATGAACTAGTCAAAGAAAACAGAAAGCTTATGGCAAAAATGCTTAGAGTTGAGATCATTACTGAAACACCACCATCTAAAGAAGTTTTAAAACTTCAACAGAAAGTGGAAGAGCTCACCAATGATCTTGCTAGATTTGTCAATGGCAAGAACAACCTGATGAAACTTCTCTGAAGTCAAAGGTCTAGTTTTGACAAAATCGGTATAGGATACATTGAAAAGAATCCTGATAAAGTATCTAATAAACTCTTAGATAAACTGAAAGTCTCTATTAAGTCTCCTAAAATATCATGTACATTTTGTGGTAAATCTGGACATATCACGTTCAAGTGCTTTCACAAGAGAAAAGCCAAGTCTTTATAGACTAAAACAACTAATGGAAAAGGACCCAAAAAGGTATGGGTACCAAAACACCTTATAATTCCTCTTGCAGATTTGTTGAGTAGAACAAAGAAGACTCCTATGATAGAATTTGGAAAATGGACTCTCACCACTCACAATCACAAAAGAGTGTATATTCCAAAGCCTCCAATTTAAGCAAGAACATCTCAGAGAAAAAGAGAAACAACAAAGAGGTCAGTGATTAATTAAGACAAATCCTTACAAGTAAGTATTTAATGTCTTATCTTAAGTTTTTTATGTGTGAATATTTGTATGATATGTCTGATAGTTTAAGACCCGTCTGATATGACGTGGACCCTCTTTGAAGACTCAAAGACATAATTAATTTCAAATTATCGAATGATTAAGTGGGAAGTTAACGAGACAACGTTTCGCTCCCTTCAGCTAGTTTCTCTCTCCGCATGTCAGCATCATATATGCTAAGTGCTTTTTGTAAACCTCTCCCTCATACACAACCTTTAACCTTTAGACTCATCTCTCTCTCTAAAGCTCTCACCTTTTTGTTTTCAAAACCTAATCTCTCTTCGTCTTCCTACCCCAAATGGCTTCCAAAAGGACTTCAAACCCTACTGTTGTACCCAATATGGAAGAATCTGAAGCAAGAAAGATATCCATCGAGCACATAGTTGAGTTTCATGAGATAAAAGACACCATTTTGGATGTTTTCCCAAAACTAGAATATGAGGGTTGGATGAACTTCTTTTCAATTAGAGAAAATGTCTACCCTTACGTTGTCAAAGAGTTTTGGAAGAACTCCGCTTCTTCAAGACATGCACACTTGTTCAGCGTTGCTGGAAATGTGAACATCGTAAGGCACCGGTTCAATATCTTTTGTAACACCCCCCTTGGGAATTACTTTCTGAACACGTGCGGAAATAAATTAAAAAGAAAATTTGTTGGTTACTTTTGAAAATTTATTTATTTTAAGTCAGAAAATCTGGGTGTAAACAAATTTTCTTCTTAACACTTCGGAGGATTGTGATACACATAACCAAAAATAGTACGCTTACACTATACTTGACCTCATACATACACCACTTTTTATTTATAAACAAACCTTCTACTACTATAAGTTTTTCTTAATAGTCTTTCCTTATAAACTATATGAAAACTATCAAGACCAACGTACTAAATTTTTTTAAAACATACATCCCCAAACACAAACCTAAGCTGGTCGCTTTACAAGACACTCACTGATAAGACCCCGTGATCATCCTGATGATCACACATCTCTTTCCGCAATCCGGACTTAAGTCTCCAAGTGACTTAAGGAACTCTTCTGCAACATCTGCACTCGTGTACCAAGGTACAATAGCAAAACCAGAAGGACAAGTATATGCAAGGGTGAGAACCAATATATGGATTTTAAAAAGATAACTACATGCGCGACACACAAAACAACACATAACATATATAGTTATAATAACATCAATGTTAAAAAATAAATAAACAAATAGTTTATCAAAGGGTTTCATACCCAACAGTCGTTGTCATTTTTAAAACAATGCATGACACTTCAATATTCACCATCTAAACCTTTGAACTTAATATCCGGAGATTCACTCACCTAAAATAAATGAGCTGATCAAGCTCTCATTGCCAAATAAGGCATACTGTATTTAAATTAACCATAGCACTGTGCAACACAAGGCACAGTGGTTACTATTTATAATATATGATTTCATTGCCTATCGAGGCACAATGATGCAACGTCATGAATACTTGCCATCAAGAATTCAAGCCCAAATGCGTAGGCACGTCTGCCCCAAAAATGCATGTAAAACGTTTTGTTCACATCATTTTCTTTGTGTTCATTCTTTCCTTGTCGAAGCTCAAAGTCTCACGACGAATCCAATGTTTAAATATTTAAGTTTATCATTCATTTTAAATAAAAAGGACTCCAAGTCCAAATGTGCAAATCATGAAATCTAGATCGATGCATCAGACTTAGATTCGTAGATTTTGGCGCATAAAAATCAATATAACTTTTTATAGGACATATAGTCCATAACTTCACCTTTAGGACACACGGTCCATACCATAAAACACCAGTCCCGACGATTCGGCAACTAGGTTCATCTTTCAATTTTAAAAACATTTTCCTTCGGTGAAACACAGATCAAAAGCAAAACCTCCTCAACTTATCCAAGTTGTCGGAAAAAATACCGCTGTATAGAAACTACTTTACAAAAAATCCTTTTACGTTGGAAATTCGTTTATAAAATCATCAAATCTCTTAAAACTCATTTTCTTTCAAAAATCTATATTTTGAACTTTATTTCCAATAAAATATCATCTTGAGACTAATTCTCTGTTTGAACTAATATTACTGTTTTTAAGAATACTTTTGTAAGTATTGTCGGAATTGTCTGTCGCTTGACATTTTGAAAACGTTTTTAAGTCATAATTTGACTTTTCTAGTAAAATATTTTTCCCAACACCATAATAAACTTATTTTTAAAACTTATTTTTTTATAATTACATTTTTTAATATTTAGAAATTTCTTACGTAAAAATTGGCAGTACTAAAATATTTTCACGGTTACGTCCTCACCATAACTCATAAACACTATTACACCTTTAAATTATTATAATAATCATATTTTCATTTATTCCTCATTTCTGACCAATCAAATCATTAAGTAATATTTTATTACTATATTCCAACCATTAAAATTTCGTTATTTCTTAAAAAGCGTTTTAACGCTTTTAACCTCGTAATTAATTAAGCACTAACCACTATCAGATTTTTCAATCCACAATCAACATCAATAATAATTTCATGCCAATAATATAGCAAATAACACAATTTATGACATGCATTAAAATATGATAACAATCAAATGCAGATAGATAATTAAAAACAGATAATCCTAACTACGTAAAACAATAATACACCCAAATAAATTATACAGACCACAAACAAATAGCATATAGCTATCGGAAAAACCCCTCAGGTACTCCCCCTACCTCTTGGAGACTTTTACTTCCGATTTTGGTTTTCGTCGAAAATCCGAACGTCGGTATCACACGTACCCGATACGATAGTTATCCTTCAACAAGCCATAACAACAAATCAATAATAAAACAACTAAAAACACCTATTTTCCTATATGATGGAATCGGCCATGAGGTTTTTAATTGACAAAAAAATTCTAAAATTCCTAAACTCTTGGGTTAGTGATCCTTAAGCACTTGTAACATAAGATCAATGATCAAAACTCAAAGATTGAAATAAAATCCTCTAACTCCACATAGAGTTAGGTTCGGTCATGACTAGATAAATTAGCTAGAAATCTCAAAATTTCACATACTCTTAGATCCATGACCTTAGAGTAGTATAGAGTTAAGATAAATTATCATAAGTTGAAAAATGAAACAAAATCTTTCAACTCCTCAAGAACATAGTTTCGGCCATGAACAAAACAATAGGTTAGAGATTTTATTTTGATTCAACAACTTGGATTCAATACATACATGAGTTAGAAGGATTGAATCATGTATAATTTTACAAAAAATTGAAACAAAGTTCCTCCACCTATACCAACTAGGTTTCGGCCCTGAAGGAAAATATAGGGAAGAAATTTTGTTTGGTTCATGTTCTTGGTTTATAAACATAGAGATGATTATAAGATCATAGAAATTGGAATCACTTTAAAATGGCTTTTCTATGATTTTCTAGGAATTTTCAAAGTTCTAGATCTAGGAATTGAAAAAGATGATCATGTCCTTGAAACATGAAAATAATTGAAGAGCATATAGCTTATTGATGATGAGGAACAAATATTACCTCTTGGAATTGAAAGAAAAGCAAGAAATCAACTTGTTGCTTCACAATTTAGCTTATGGGAAACTTGAAGATTATGTAGGAAAATTGAAGAAGCTTGGAGTGGAAGCTGATGAAGTCTATTTATAGAAGAGATGGCAAGGCTTTTTGGGCCTTGGGCTGCGGACTTCATGGCTTGGAAAGCAAGAATGGCCCAAATTCAAGAACAACCTAGAAGATTACTTAAGGACCAAAAGGAAATTAAAGAAAAGCTTAAGAACCAAAATGCAATTTCCATAAAAATTGTCATCATGAGCTAGTAGAAAATTTGTGGTGGATACGAGAGGAGAAGTGTGGCTAATTTTTGTCCACAAAATTGTTGGGACAAACTTACCATTTCAATGGAAGTTCAAAGGTAAAATAGTCCAAGGGCAAAATGGTCTTTACACTATTTTGAAGAAATATCTAGATATTTACTAAATGTAATCATTACCTTGGTGAGTCACCCATATGACTCGCCACCCTAGGTGGCAAGATGTATCCTTATCCGATGTCGGGTTTTGACTCTGCATGTCCGTTCTCAACTCCGTCGATATAAGAATGAATTCTGTTACGAAGTTACCACAATCACTTAAGGGAAGGCAGTGATGAGAAACATAATGTGAGATCTTTAGATTAAGATATGATTAAAAGATGATGTCTAGTTTGAGTCACTAAATTCGGAGGACGTAATTTTTTTCTAAGTGGGGTAGTAATGTAACAGCCTGATTTTCGGATACGCTGTATTAACGGTAAAGATATATTTATTTATATTTTTATCTGCGAACTAGGAAATGATTTTGGATAAAAAAATCATATTCCTATTATATCTTATGGTAGAAGGTTACGGTGAAATTTTGGGTTTAAAACTCAGACGGAAACCATTTTACGTTTTTACCGACAATATAATTTTATACCAGCAGAAAACCCTAATTTGACCCGAAACTGAAATTTGTAGATTTTTTATATTTTTTCCACGAGGAATTCTATTTTCAAAATTCTGATCAGAAATAAAATATTATGTGTATTCAGACGAATTTTGGTGAAAGGTCGAACGGAAAACAGTCAATGTTTTCACTGACAATAAGATTTTAATGATCAGAAAACCTAATTTTGACTCGTGAATGAAATGGTTTATGTTTAAATCATATTTCCAACGAGTCTAGTTAGTTTGAAAATTTTCAATCGAAAACAAAATATTTTGCTTTTATACAGGCGTAAAACCCTAATCGGGGAACCGATGGAGTCGAGAAGGGAGGTGCAGAGACAAAACCGGACACCGGAGGAGATGAGTCATGGGGTGAGTCCCCACCATGACTCACCAAGCATTTATGAAGCATTAAATGTAAATTTAGGTGAAATGACCAAAATACCCCTAAGCTTAACCTAACCGACGTTGAGTTAAATTTCAACCATGGTTAAGGAACCAAGGTTAGTTCTTGTGGCCAAGAATCAGTCACACCCTCCACTAAATGTGAGCCACATATTTATTAACCATAGTTAGCAAAGTAACCCTAGTTAATTTATAACCATAGTTAACTATTATATTATTTAATATTCACAAAACCCATTAATTTAATTGCTAAGAACCAAACGAGTCCTAAAATTTCCCCTATAAAACCCTCCAAACCGCAACCTTGCCCCCTTCACTCATTTCTTCATTCTCTCTCACTTTTCTCAAGAACACTTTAAGCAATTTTGTGAAGGACTTGATCCATTCCTTTCAATTTTCAAACATCTAGGTATACCTTACTCTTCTTGATAAATAAACAGCATGTTATTCATTTATTTTCTTATTTCCAAGTCATGATCATCAAGTTTTCATGAGTTTTTCATTCTTATATCTATAATTTCAAATATTTCTAGAAAATTTTAGAAAAATCATTTTAATGTGAAACCAATTTCTATGATCTTAATATGTCCTCTACTATCATCATCTAAGAGTATGTAATCAAAATCGTTTTCCTTCTTATTTATCTATTGAAGGCCGAATCTATATATTTTTAGGCAAAGGAAGTTTTGTTCAATTTTTACAATATGACACTTGATCTTTACTCTTTAATACCTATAGTTGTTATAACTAGAAACTTGAAATCAAAAGAAATTCCTAGCCCTATTTTCTAGCCTTGACCGAATTCGTGTTCATGTGAGCAAAATAAGTTTTCTTCAATCTTTAACTAGATCATGATTTGTATGAACTAACTAAGGTGTGTATGTTATAGATCCAAGAGTTTGTGAGAAAAAGGAATTTCTAACCTATTTTTCTCATTGAGGCCGAAACCCTAACCTAGTTGGTTAGATGATTTTGTTTCATAACTTTAACTATTAAAACTTAACTTATGTCGACTTTGGGATTTCGGTACTAACTTAGGTGGGGGAAAGAACCATTCCATCGTCGGAAACGATAAGTAGTATATTATATAATGATTGTCTAGGGCGACCTAAACCCTACTAGTAGTCGAGTAATCAACAAGACCAAAATCAGTTTGGAAACCCTTTCTGAAAAACCAATGGTGATTTGGGGATTGTAGGTTTATCAGCTTTAGGTTGATTATATGATATTGAGGATGTCTGACTTTATGTTGTTGAATTTACTGTGATACCCTGGTTGAGGTATTCCATCTGCATGTGACGTATTATTTTGGTGTTTGAATTTTTATGATATTGAGGATGTTTGTTGTCTGTCACAGCCGTGATGGTTGTCATGGCCAGGCCGTGACAATTTTGTTTTATAGAATTCTTGCATTTGATGTCTGTCACGGTCGTGATGGCTATCACGGCTTGGCCGTGACAGAGTCTAACTTTGTTATTTATTTGATTTGATTATTATGGGTTGGTTGTGATAAATTGCTTTATATGATATTGAGATATTTGAATATTTCCTGATATTGTGTGATGCATGATCTGCCTGGTTTTTAATACTATACTTAGTTGATTTTAAGCACGGATATATGTTGTTCAGGAGATGATTGTTTGGGTAAGAGAATGAATTGACTTAGAGGTGCCTAGCTTAATTAAGTTATCTAATGGATGAGATGTGACATAGAATGCGAGTTAAGGTTATGATGGGAACTTGAGGTACTAGGTTGTTATTGATGCGAGATAGTAAGATTCATATAGAGGCTTTGATGCTGATACATTTTCAGTCCATGACACGTTGATCTGATTTATCCTATCAAAAGATTAAAGTGCACTATATCGAGTTCTAACCTATCAAAAGATAGAAGAGCACTAAACTGAATCCTATCCTATCAAAAGATAAAAGAGCACTATATTGGATCCTATCTTATCGAAAGATAGAAGTGCACTATACCGAGTCTTATCCTATCAAAAGATAGAAGTGCACTACACTGAGCTCTTTGCATCGGACTACCATGGACTACTGGCGAGTGTGAAAGGAATAGAGACAGTTATGTTAGCATAAGGATTTAGATGGCATGAGTTGAGGGTAGAGGACAGTATTATAATTTGAGGATGATTGCTAATTATGGGTGTTGTTTGTGTGTGGCATTTATTGTATGATATACTATGACTCTTTTCCGCTTTTTGATGATAGAACTGTTTCTTATCCCCAGTATCTTTCTGTATGTTTTATTTTATCTTTTATGTGATCGTAGTTGAAGACCCTGTGACCGAGCTGAACAAAGAGGAGTTGGATGGAACTCCCTATGAATCGAAAACTGGAGGTCGAGTCGTGACCCATGGTGATTAGGGTCTAGTTAGTCTATGGCCAGTGCGTCTCATGAGACGTTTTTTATATTTTCCGCTAAGTTTAATATTTTGTTTAAGTATTCTTGTGAGGGATCCTACTGAGAGAATACCCTCAACAGTATTTTGAAATATGTGTAAAAGACTTATGTGTGTATTTATAACTATGGTGTGATGTTTAAGTTATATGTTTATTAACTTAAATTTTAATTTTTACGTATTTTTCACGTTAAGTGGGTGATTAAGAAATTACATAATGAAGTTTTAATCTAATAAAACAACGGGGCACAACGGGGTGTCGTACATCTTACGCTGGCCCAACTATCCATAAAAGACAATCTTTTATCATACATTACAAGAAAGACAAACTAACTGATGAAATCTACTGGAAACTCTATTTGAGCCCACTACCGACGTCACCACAAAAGTCATTACTAGAGCCACTACAAAGTAACTCTTGTACTAGGCCCCTTCCAAGGGAAAAGTCATAGCTAACCATCGACAGTCATGCCTCTTAGAAGAAAAAGAAGACCAGGCACAATAGGAAACACAGACACCCTCGTCTTGAACCATTCGAAAGCTGGAAGTGACATCCTATAGAGACTTCCCCATGCCGTCCTTATGCTCGAACCTCAACACCTCTGGTGGGTCAGCCGAGCGACATCTCGACATCCCATCCTTCTTAGAAGAAAACAAGAGGCTCATAGCCAAACCAGACACAACAATATAAAACAAAGGAGGTGAGATTCCCAACATCACACAACATATGGTAGATATGAAAACAACACGACACAACATGGCACATATGCATATCCATACTTTGACTAACATATCTCATGTTATCATCCAATTATAGATCAACAATTCAATCAATATACCAACAACATACAGTATATACATATCATCAAAAGCATACAACATCAAAGCATTACAGGACACAACTTATACACAAACATGACCCAGTGAAATAACATAGTCCCATACCTACACAGCCTCACAAGAACTGAGAGATGACTGATTGAAACTGCATAGTCCCATACCTATACAGCCTCAAGGAAGATCTGACTCTACTCTGGAGTTAAGAGAATGTTTGGAAGGAGTGGTTACAACACACGTTTCACAACTGCCAACATTAGGCATACTTGTGCATCAATAATAATAACCCTATTGATTGTGAAACGCCATCGATAACCAGGATTGTACAACAGCAAGTAGAAGTTGTCGGTGTTTTGTACAGGACTCCACGACCCATCACCCTGAATGGCCATCCGTGGTCATCCCAACCCCGACATTCCCAAGATCATTGAAGAATCATCACCCTACAATCCACATGCGCACAGAACATGTAGGTCAACTTCCTAGGCACAAAGGCCTTACTGACAATATTTTTTGGATCGAGCCGATCACGACATGTGCGTTTGTATTTATCCATCGGATAAATTTTGGGATTCTTTTTACGGAATCAAGAGCCATCTAGAGGCAAAATAGTACCATCCCGTGAATCCTTGCACAAGTTTAGGATCCCCTTATTGGTCTATCCATGTTTCAATGCTTAAGTGAATTATGGAGATTGGTCATTCCCCAATCCATTATATTTCTTCTGGTTCTTCCCGAACGAGATTACTTACTCGGCAAGTAATCTTAGAATACTCTTGGTTATTAAGTATTATGGATCCTTGGATGATAAAATCATCTAGGGTATGAAGACATAGTCTTGCTCCACTATATCTCATACTTTAAACATTCCATTTCTTTTAATCACTAAGTCCTACTCCTCGATTTAGGTTTTGGGATCCACATTTACTTGGTTTTTTTATAGGCAAATGTTAGTGTTAATGTTAGTATTTTTTTAGTAGGTGGGGTTTGAACACTCAACTTCCTTATCACTCCACTCCTTAACTCCCCCACCCTAACCACCTTGACCACCTTATGACTCCCACGATTACTTTGGTTTTAAAATCCTTTTGATGGTAAATCCAAATATTTAAATCCTTTCTTTTGAAAACACATCTCCTTAAATACCTCAGTCTTATGGCCTATAGTACCTCATCATTAAGGGTTTGAAATCAAAATAAAAGAAGAGTTCTAAAGGCTTAACTTCCGTTTTCATCACCCTTAAAACTCCAAATGATAGAACTCTTATGGCCCAACAACTGTCAACCAATTGAATGTCATGTGGAAACTTTATAAAAGTCCCTCGTTAAAGTGAATTCATTCAAAGCCTAAACCATGGTTTCATCTTTCATTTATTTGGGTTTTGAAATTCGTTTTGAAAAACCTTTAGAGCCATCACATAAAGTTAATATGTAAAGTTCATTCCAAGGACTGTTCTTATCAAAATCATTTTGATTTAACTGATTTATGACTTAAACGAAGTCATTTAATTAGTGGGCTAAGTATAGAAAATGTTTCTCATTCAAGTTATAACTCAAACTCGAATTAAAATAAATATCATTTTTGGATGGTTCTGCTTCATGAAAATTTATGTCCATTGATTTCCAGATAGGATTTCAACTACACAGTTACCTTGATCGAAAATGAAAACTTTCTAAGTGAGGATTCTAAGGAAATCATACCTATGCCTCACTTAGAGTAGGCTTTTAATTAAATATTTCCGTATAATAATCGCATAATTTCATAGCTCAAGAACTTGTTCTTTTCCTTTCTTAATTGTCATTGTTCATATCCCCACTTAAGTGTTGTGAAATCCACTTAAAACTCGGGATTTGGAGTTAAACTCCCATTTGTTCCATATATGGCCAAAACTTGACCACAATCGAGAGAAGATTCCGCTTCTCCAAAAACACTCATAGTCATAACCATACATCAACATAGCATATAACTACTCAAAAAAATCATGCTATAACCATATTCTCATGCTATATCCATATTGACAATTCAAACCAATTAACCAAACCAAAGCATATGAATATGCCAATCAAAATAGCATGGTCAAGAGCATATAATTATACCAATTACAAAGTACTAATCACACCACAACCAATATTACAATCATGTCCACATAGAGGACCAAACAAAAAAAAATGGATAACCCTTAGTTTAGGGTCTCCAACCACAAACAAAATAAGCCATCTTCACACCAGCCAATATGGTGTGAGGTGGTTCACTGCCCCCTTTACCTCTTGCAGCTCCCTTAAGAAAGTTGTTCTTCTTTGCTCCACAAAGTCACAAAGCCAACTCCAACACCAACCTTCATCAACAACAACTTAATTGGTAAAAACAAACAAAAACCAAGGCTAAAACTTCAGCTATAGCTCACGACCTCTTTAGGTTTATAGGACTAGGATGATTTGTTTTTAAAACCATTTGGTAGACATGTATAGATAGGTATTTCTATCATAGAAAAATTGTCGGAAGTTGAAAAACAACATCATGCAAATTCCTATGAATTAATACATGATTTTTCGAAAGTATGTAACTTGAAATAAATTACATATTCATGAAGCTAATGAAGCGTAGAATAAAGTTACTAACTAGGGTCAAAAGGAATTACCCCTTTGTTGATGAGAAAGTGATGGACAAAGTATAGGCTAGAAAAACCCATTTCACAAACAGGCTTCAAATGGATTTTTGTATAAAATAGAAAGTGTCTAGATGAGGTAGGTGAACACAAATATGGTCTTAGAATTTATAACAGGCAAAAGGGTGAGGAGATTAAGGTGATGGCCGAATTTGAGCATAAGAACAATGAAAGGATTTTTGGTGTTTTCATGAAATAATGCTAAGTAGGAAAGATACAAATGAAAGGAAATAACTTAAGAGGGATTAGAGATGGTCATGGATCATGAAGTATATACTTCAAAGATGATGAAGAATGGAGGAAGAAATGATGAAATGATCAAGAACTTTCAAGAACCACTTTGAGTTCTAAGAGAACTTAAGAGCTTTTTGTGAACAAAATGAATAATAATGTGATTAGGTGGCTAAAAAAAGGGGAATGCACGAACTTGGAGAGATATTTTGGGGTCCAAATTATCTTGGGGCACATTGGGAATTTGCTGGATAAATTAAGGATAATTTGGACAATTCACATGGATTTCTAGATATTTTGCTCAAAATATCTAGATATTTTGCTGGATGGTCATGATGACTATGGCGACTCACTAGAAGACTCACTAGAGTGAGTTATCCAAATTGAGTCATCATTCCTATCCTCTGGCACACCTCTGCAGATCCGTTTCCAGCTCCGTCGTTTTACCTGATTAGGGTTTTCGATCGTTTTTCGTCAAGATTCACTCGAATAAAACATGATATTTTATTTTTGAGCAAAAATTCTAGAAATAGAATCTATCATTAAAATAATGATAAAATATAAAATTTTCAGTTTCGAGTCAAATTAGGTTTTTCTGACCGTTACAAAATTATACTGTTAGCGAAAACGCAGACCGGTTTCCATATGAGTTTTAAACCCAAAATTTCTGTCACTTCCCACGATATGAAAGGTTCCAACTATGATTTTTTTTTTTCTCAAAATCATTTTCTAGGACCCCGATAATAATATAAAATATAATTACCAAGCAAGAGACGAGAAAATGGGGTGTTACAGTAAGGGTCAAGTAAGTTTGAAATTTAATATAGCTACAAACTTAAAAATTTAATTGAAATCAATATAAAAATTAATTTAATTGGCTTTAAAAGCTTATGGGAGAAATTGAAATCGCACTTGTGCATGTTATTAATTGGGATGGTAATATTATTCATCCCGTGAATAAAATCCGCTATGGGTATAGGATATGTAGTTTAACGGATCCCATAGATAAAATAAGCTATTTTTTCTATATCTTCTAGTTAATGGGGCATGGCTGGGTATTGAGGTACCCGTATGTGTAGGTGACTGTCCCCGTTAATGAAATCAACACCCTTTATTTTTATACATATGTAATGTAACAAGTCTTGTGTGGCGTTCACCCCACCACATTGCACTTGCACCCCTTAGCAGCACGTATGTCACTCCATGTTTTGTATATCCGTGAATAAACTAAAGTTCAATTCGTATAAATAAACTGAGACAAGAAATGGTTGTGACTAATAAATTCATCCAATTGTTATACAGAATAGTGGACCAAAGCTTACTCAGCCCTCATTGTTTTTCTTCAGCTTTTTTCCTTTGACATTTGCCTTCTTTTTTTATGTGGAAAATCAATATTTTTTCAATAAAAATGTACATTAATTTTTGTTACTAAATATCCATGGATGAATCATCACATGTCAATGAAGTAATCGAGGTCGAGCGTGACATCGGCATGTTGGGTTCTCCAAATGATGGGGAGGAAATGGTCATCAGTAATCATTCATCAGTGCATACATCATCAGAGGAAGAAATCCAAAGTGATGACTCAATACAAGAAGAAGAAGAATCGGACTTACAATCAAATGACGATACCGAGTCTGAATAGGAAGTTGACAGTTAAGTTATTTTTATTGTATTTTAAATACTTATGCAATTAAATGTAAGACTTGACAGTTATAGTTGTATTTTAAATATTGACTTATTAGATTAGTCTTTTACATGTCGTTTGATCTATTGTTTTTACATTGACTTATAATTGTGCAATAAAAATAGATATGTCAGCATCAGGAGGAGAGCCGCCTTGCCCCCCCATCGCCTAGCAGTGATAAGGAGAAGGGGAAGGCTAAGCGGGGACGATACGCCATAAAGTTCCAGGTGTTTGCCTGTTTTTCTATAGGTTCATCCGCACCCACCGCATCCACTCCGACAGCACCTACAGGAGCCTCCCCCGACCATTCTACACCCTCCCCCACCCGTTCTACACCCTCACCGACCCATACTACACCATCCCCTACCCACACTACCCCATCCTCCACCCATATTGCACCCACAAGCTTTTGGCCACGACACCCACTAGTCGGCTACTCGCCGCCCCCTACTGGACCCACACCACACCCACACACAGTACCACCATTATCATCGGCTGTGCCGGCCACACAGCCATCAAGATTATTATTTATGCTGACTCCTAGGATGCCGCCATAGCCGAACATTCCATCCACCTCATCCGCGCCCGCACACGATGACAGCACGAACATTCCGGCCACATCGTCTGTGTAGCAGTCGATCGTGCAGGAGATCTTGCCTGAGTGGGCCAGGATTCCCGTACCCGAGGATTGACCATGGGTCACGCCTGTTTCTGGATCGTAAGTCATTTTTAATTTAATGTTATATAATTTTGACAATTTTAGTTAATATTCATCAAGTATATAATTTTTATTTTTAATATTGTTCAATTAACAAAATTATAAATTTTTCAGCTTCATCCCATCAAAAGTGGGATCAAAGCATGTTACCTATGCCCTCAAGGCGCAGTTTCGTCGCTTCTGGCCATCATGGGGTTCGATCCCGAAGGAGGATCGGGATCATATCTTCACACGATTCGAGGGAAGTTATTTATTATTTTTATTTTTACTTTTCACACATTATATATATATATATATATTTGTATTATGTTATTAATATTTCTTCTTTGTTAATAAATAGGCCCTTGTGTGCTGGTTGCCGGAGCATACCGCTTAGATACGTGCCATTTTTGACGACAGAGCTTCTGCTCAACTGAGGGACATGCTCCGGGAGGCTAGGGAAAGTTGGGAGCGTCAGGATTACATCGGCCCCAAGATTTGGGCCCGGCTATATGCGTACTGGGACACTCCAGAGGCGAAGAGGAATCAGGCCTCTGAGAAAGGTGGGTGCATGCACACCGGTGGCTCGATTAGCCACATGCAGCATGCCATGAACATGGTATGCATTTATAAATTTTATTTATAAACTATATCTTATTATTCAAAATTTATATTATAATTAATTGCTTTTATTCCTGTGTCGGTTGCAGGCAGGAGAGCTTGCCCGGTCTGTCGATGTCCCCATGGTCTTTAAGCAGACACATATTCGTTTGGACACAGGCGAGTTTGTTGATGAAAGGTCGAGGTAGACAGTGGTGAGCTAAAGTGTCTTTTTACATTTAATATATCTTTTTATTATTATAGTTTCATAATATAATTTTGTAATGTATTGACGTAGGAGGATTAAAATGCCATGTTCAGTCAGGTAGCGTCTGAGGTTGCCTCCTGCTCTGGTGCCTCGGATCCTTCCCAGCTGGACCCCGTCGAGGTTGAGCGATTACAGACTCAGGTCTAGATGGATGTGGCAGGCGGGAAGAAGAAGGGGCAGATTTACGGTACCGCGACTTTGGCTCGTTCCATCACTCGGGGGTTGACGCCGAGCTTGACCATTCGTGAGTCTACCTCCGGCTCATAGGACACGGAGGAGGTGCGGCAGCTGAGGCAAGAGCTGCAAGAGCAGAGGCAGATTTCAGAGAGCATGGAGCAGCAGGCAGATCTCATGCAGTAGCAGATGGAGACATGGTCTACGGTGATGACCTCTCTGTTCGATTTGCTTCCACCAGAGAGGCACAACGCTATACAGGAGGTCATCCATGCCGGCCAACCCTCCATTACTTCAACTGTGCCACCACCACAGGCGCATGATGTCGGGGTGTCTTCTAGTCTGTAGCTTGATGGTCAGCTGACACCGGTGAACTCCCTCCGACAGGATGACGATGGCAGTTATTATGATGATTATTAGGATAGTTTTAGATTTAATTGTGTTTTGTAGGTAGAAGGATATTTTATGTATGAAATATTTATGTTTTTATGTTAATTTAAATGCCTTTTGAAATTTATATGTAATTTCAATTTTGGTTTTAAATTAATAATATAATATATTAATTATAATAAATCAAATAAAAATTAATATTTAAAATTTAAAAATAATTTATACTTAAAGTAAAAAATAATAATTAATAATTTTTAAAAAATTAAAAAATAATCACCAGATTTCCGACGGAAATTACCGTCGGTAAGCGCAGCACCAGATTTCCGACGGAAGTAGCCATCGGTAAACACTTACCAGATTTCCGACGGAAAATCTGTCGGAAAAGTTTTCGATGGAAATTTCTGTCGGTAAGATGCCAACACTTTCCGACGACTTTTTCCATCGAAAATTTCCGACGGATATTGCCTGTCCGTCGGAAACCGTTTCCTACGCGTCTAGTACCGACCGAATACTGTCCGTTGAAAATTTCGTCGGAAATTCTGTCAGAAATACAGTTTTTTGACGGCTTTTTGTCCTTTCCGACGGCTTTTGGCCGTCGGTAATACCCCTTATTTTTGTAGTGGTACAATGATAATTATAATATATCATGTCGGTATATACACATATAAACTTTCAAAATTCAATCTTATACATTCCAATTCTAACAATGTTGTAATTCTAGGGTCAGAGCAAGTTCGCATAAACTTTGATGAAAATGATAATAGCCTCATTGTCAATTACACAAACTAGATAATTTCCGTAACTCACACTAGTGCAATAAGTGCTTTTTACGTCAGTTAAAATTGATTTTTTACGTCAGAATACTGACTGACGTAAATACAGCTGACGTTAATAGTTAATATTTTAACGCCAATTGAGAACTGACGTTAAATATAAAACTATTAACGTCAGTTCTTTAACACAACTGACGTTAATTTTGTAAAAATTAACGTCAGTTGTTTAAACAACTGACGTTAAACATAAAACTATTAACGTCAGTTCTTTAAGACAACGGACGTTAATTTTGTTAAAACTAACGTCAGTTGTTAATTACAACTGACGTTAATAGTGTACTGTATATTTTATAAAATACTATTAACGTCAGTTGTTTGATACAACTGACGTTAATAGATTTTTTTTTTAAATTCAGTTTTAAAATATCACTCCCCTCAGCTATCCCTGCATTCAATAAATATCCCAGTAACACAGAATATCACACACATTACAGAATCGCAAAGGAAAAATGGAACAATGGGGGGACTTAAAACCAAAACCCATGTATATATATAAATAAATTTTAGTCTCCAATGTCTAAAAACAAAACTACCAATCTAGGGATATATATACATGTTATTAATTAGTTTCTAAAGTCTAACAAAAAACTATTCATCTAAGTAGTGCGGAGGTATCTTGTCAATTCCTTTTTCAGCCGCATACTTGAAGAAGAATTCAGCGAAGCGCATCCTCAAGTCTCTTAACTCTCTGATGGGATGTAGCTTTAATGTTTCGGGTGTGATAAGGGGTTCCAAAAGTGGCGTTATGCTTTGCCACACAACCTCCTCATTGAATTCTGGAAAACTCAGTCGCTCGACTCTCCTCTCTTGCTCACCCGTGAAGGGAACGAAGCCTCAACAAATGTTTAAGATTTTAAACCCTTTCAATGTAACTTTTTATAGGATTTTAAAATTTTGAATGTATCTTGTAATTGTATTATTGATACACTTCTTGAATGAGATCCGGTTTGGGTAATTGAGTCAACTTATACTTCGCACATATATTTTAGTTTTCAAAACAGAAACACAAAACATAAAAGCAAGTGAAACTGAAACTTTGAGGAAGGCAATGCGGAAAGGTCCGTTTACTAGGTAAAAAAAATTATTAAAATAACCTTTAACGTCTGTTGATGTAAGGACTGACGTTAAAAGTGAAGTAACTCACTTTTAACGTCAGTTCAATAAAGAACCGACGTTAAAAGGTTCACTGTTAACGTCAGTTGTTTATTGAACTGACGTTAAAAGTGAGTCACTTAAATTTTAACGTCAGTCCTTACAACAACTGGCGTTAAAATTGAATTAATGAAGTCTGATTTTTACAAAACTGCCACCGCCTCCTTTTTAACGTCTAGCTTTTGGTTAACTGACGTAAACCTTTCCCGTCTAATGTATATTTTCCACTAGTGTCATTTTGCAATGGTGCAATGCACTTTTCAAAGTTTTTTTTGTGGATTCATAATCGATCGTTTTAATGATATACCAAAATATGAAATCCAACATTTTTTTTATTTAGTTAGCTTATAGTTATATAATTATGCTTCTATGATTAAATACTATACCACAAGTTATTGCCTGGTCCTGCCCTACCAACCAATGACCCACGCATCGACGTGGGAATAATACTTCTGTTTTTTTGGTATAATAAAGTTTAGATTAGGGGAAAACATATCCCTTGCAAGCTGGTTTGATCAAATATGCCAATAAGGAAAACTTGATACCAATGTCACAATGAGTGTGAGCGAAATGTTTGATCAGATATGCCAACCCCTGTTATTGGGAATATTAATGCTAGTTCACTTATATAAATGTAACCTATTCCTTATTTTTAGTGACATAATTTTTTTTAAAAAACATTTTATTTATAAGTTCTCAGAAAATAATAGACATATTGTATTATGTTATATATTATATTTTTAATTAAAAGATAAACCATACAAATTTTCGTTCCTTTTTCTCTCAATCACCCACCTCTTCTCTCCTCTCCTGTTGGCATTATTTTATATTGAGTAAATTGCACTAACTTCCCTTGAGTTTTGATGAAATGACAACCAACTCCATTTTTGACTAAAATTAACACTCCACCCCATTTGACCCTTTGACTAACGGGTAGTTAAATTATGCTAAAAGAATATTCCTTAAATTAACTATGGTTAGCTTTTTTTAAAAAAAGAGTAAGTTACACTCCACCACCTTTAAGTGTTTTAAAACAACGGCAAACCCCATACTTGACCATAAATTATACTTGACGCCATTTTGTTAGCATTGACTAAGTATTGACTTAACATTGTCGAGTTACTTAGCAGTAAAAATTATTTATAATAAGCAATTTGATATTAATAGACTATAAAAAAGGTTTTTAAAGATAAATATTATTCTTTCTTGTTTCCAAAATAAAGTTGTTGTTTTTAATTTTAAGAATGAAATATTTAATTTAAAATATTATAAAAGGAATATAATTCTTTTAAGCATTTTATTTTTCAGTCCATTATATATTTATTTTACTCAAACAAATATTATTTGGTATACATTTTAATTATGATATGCAAATTAAAAAATATATATATAATTTGAAATATGCTAAGATAATTTTATGATTTATATATATTTATTTTAATGTAAAAAGAAATTAATATATAATATGTTCATTATGTATTAACATGGAGGAAGGCATTGTTCACATCAAGTTGGTGAACAAGCCATCCTTTAACTGCTGCAATCGATAGAATGGTTCTCATGGTAACCACCTTTGCTACTGGGGCAAAGGTCTCGTGAAAATCTTCCCCTTCTATTTGGGTGAATCCTCGTGCCACTAGTCTTGCTTTACATCGTTCCACTTCACCATTTGGTTTGAATTTCACCTTGTAAACCCACTTGGAAACAACTGCATGCTTGCCTTCTGGAAGTTCTGCCAGTTTCCAAGTATCATTTACCTCTAGTTCTTCTATCTCTCTTTGCATTGCATCTTTCCGGTGTTGATGTTTTATGGCCTGTGAAAAATGCTTTGGCTCATCATGTGAATTGATGGCTGCTAGAAAAGCTATATGTGAGTGGGAAAATTTGTTGTAAGACACATAATCAGATAAAGGATATTTAACTGTGTTACCAGAGAAACGACTAGGTGAGGAATGATAAATGGAAGGTGATAGATCCACCTCATAATCCATGAGATGTCTTGGCAATTGGGTTGGTAAACCAGAATGGAAGCGTAAGGCACGAGCCATCTCAAGGAAGTGTCTAAGCTTCCTTTCCACCACACCATTTTGTTGAGGTGTGTATGTAAAACTCAATTCCATTAGTATTCCCTTTTCTTGATAAAAATTCTGCATATGCCTTGAAGTAAACTCTAAGCCATTATCTGACCTAACACATTTAATTTTCTTTCCAAATTGTGTTTCTATCCTACAAACAAACATTGGCAAATAATGTTCTACCTTAGATTTATGTTTCATGAGATAAATCCAAACTCCTCTGCTAAAGTCATCAACAATAGAAAGAAAATAGTGAGCTCTTGAACTAGAAGCAGTATTATAATGTCCCCAAATATCACAATGTATTAATTCAAAACAAGAGTTGGACTTTATAGAACTAAAGGGGAAGGGTAATCTGGTCTGTTTTGCCCGAATACAGGGATCACAAGGCAATTTATTTTGATTCCTAACAACTTCTATGTCAAGACCTATGTGTGTCATCTTAGAATCAGAGGCATGCCCTAATCTATTATGCCACAAGGTCCAATTATTCTGCTTGCTAACCTTCATAGCTACCCATTTTTCTTGTGAAGGCTCAAGAAGATATAAACCATCTCGATGCCTACCCAATCCAATTAGGGTCCTCGAAGGCAAGTCCTGTATAAAATAGAAATCAACAATGAAGGTTATGGCACAATTATGTTCTCTTGTCAGTTTACTCACAAATATGAGATTGCATTTAAAATTGGGAATATGTAAAGTATTGTTTAGAGTCATGCCATTTGAAATTTCTGCCTTTCCTACACTTTTTACAGGCACACTCATTCCATTGGGAATAAGCACATGTTGCTGGTTGGTGGAGGATTTTTCCTTCAACAACATTTCATCACAAGTGATATGCTCACTTGCTCCTGAGTCTATGACCAGGACCTCTCAATCATAATGTTACTTCCATATTCACTGTTGGGTTTGTCTGCTTTGTCCCTGCACTTGGTTCTGGATCATCTTTCAGCTGCTACATCAATCTTTCGTATTGCTGCAATGATAATCCTAGAATTGGACTAGCATCTGTGATGACCTGTGCAGCCTCGAATCCACATTTCTTCCCATTCCATGGTGCTGATTTTTCTTTCCTGTCTTTGTTAGGTTTCCTCCAATCTTGTGGATATCCAACATCTCCCAGCATTCTTCTTGTGTGTGTCCTACCTTTTGGCAGTGATCACACTTTGGTCTTTCCTTCTTACCTTATTTATAGAGAGAACTTGTGGTTTGAAAAGCAACTGTCTCCATTGTAGGTTTCAGCACTGTCGAGATGAGCTTTTGTTGCTCATCTTCTGCCATAAGATGATAAGCATTTCCTAAGGAAAGAGTGGGAAACATGATAAAATATGTGTTTTGACAGTCCCAAAAACATCAACTAATCTCATGAGGGAGTCATATAGTGGCTCCCTTTCTTGCATCAGAATAACCTGCTTCTGATAGAAGCGTGGATGGCTTGAGTATGTGGAAAGAAGCATATTCAGATCCACATTAGTGCACTATTATTAGTGGGCTTATTAGATAACAATTAAGTCCAAATTTTATCCTTTTATTTTTAATTTTCGTAATATTTTTAGGATGAATTTTCTGATTGAACCCGTACTTGATTTGGTCATTTATTGAGTTACAGATCTCCGATTGATACACTCTTTGCTGCGTTGGAAAGCTTAGGAAATTATCTACAAATCATAACTCAAGCCTCTTGACCAGATTCGGCTTCTATCATGGTGAAAAAAGGGATGGAAGTTTGACACGGATTTTTGGACGAGTTTGAGTTCTTAGGAGGTTAACTTTTGGCTTGCATGCCTAAGTAACTCCTTTTTAGAAGTTATGGATCATTTTTATTATTTTAATTAAGTATGCTAGTAACTCCAATTAGTGGAGAGTTAAGTCTTTAATTAGCCACTTAGTGGATATTAAATGGTTTTATTACTCTATTAGTGCAATAGTTATGTTTCGAATAATGACATCTTATGATGACCTTTTGTAAGCCTTCTCTTGGAAGCCCCAATTCCCTATATGTACATACCTATTACATGATGAAATACAAATTTGATTTCATTTTGGATTGATTCCAATTGTGAGAGTGTTTTCTCTCTTAGGTTCTTCATTGAACCAACCCCTTTGATCATATCAAGAATCCAAGACCCTTGTGGTAATCCTCACCTTGGCTTATCAATTCCCTTGGAATTGTGGTGCCTACCTTCCATTCCTAATCTTTTCTATTTTTGTATTCATCTTCTTCTATAATTTTGGTTGTTCACTCAAGGATAGATTTGAAAATCTACACGCTCATTTCTAGGATCATATCATTTGGTATCTAGAGCCATCCTTCCTAGAGTGACTTTTGATTTTGTTTTTCGATTTTTCCGAAAGTTTGAATTTTTCTTAGTGGGTTCTTCATGGACTCACTAATAAAGAAAAGTGATACCAAGAAAAGGGAGGATCTTTTCTATTCTAGATGCTATGTGAAGGACAAGATATGTAGCTTGGTCATTGATAGAAGGGGTTACGTTAACCTAGCTAGTACCACCATGGTGCAAAAGTTGGAACTTCCTATTCTAGAGCATCCACAACCGTATGTCATTTGTAGCATCCTGGAGTTTAGTGATATCGGTGACGTGATGGTGAACAAACAAGTATGAGTGCCATTCCAGATTGGGAGATATGATGATCACGTGTTATGTGATGTGGTGCCCATGGAAACTAGGCACTTGTTACTTGGGCGTCCTTGGAGGATTGAACGATAAGCGAGGTATGATGCCGACAACAACAAGTATTCATTTGTATTTAATAATTGCAAAATCACTCTTGGACCATTGTCACTAAAACAAGTGTATGAAGATCAAATGTACTTGAAAGGAGAGAGTGAGAAAAGAAGAACGAGTGAGAAGAAAATAAAAGAAGAGGGTTCGGTAGATGAGGAAAAAGAAGTAAAGAAAAAGGAAACTCATGAGAGAAAGGAAGAGGGAAGGGAGAGTGACGAAAGAAAAAATAGAAAAAAAAGAAAACCATGGGATAAAAATTGAAGGAAAAGAAAGCAATGAGGGATATCTATTGAAAAATGGGAGCTTTGAGAGAAAAAGAAATGGAAGAGCCAATTTTCAAGCAAAAGGTGGAAAGAACAAAAGAAAGATGTTATTAGATAATTCACTAACTTTTGATGCAGGTTTGGATTTAAGGACAAATCACTTTCAAGAGGAGGGGAATGATAGAAACATGGATGGCTTGAGTATGTGGAAAGAAGCACATTCAGATCCATATGAGTGCACTATTATTAGTGGGCTTATTAGATAACAATTAAGTCCAATTTTTATCCTTTTATTTTTAATTTTCGTAATATTTTTAGGATGAATTTTCTGATTGAACCCGTATATTTGATTTGGTCATATCTTGAGTTACAGATCTCTGATTGATACATTCTTTGGTGAAAAATGGGGTGGAAATTTGACACGGATTTTTGGACGAGTTTGAGTTCTTAGGAGGTTAACTTTTGGCTTGCATGCCTAAGTAAATCCTTTTTAGAAGTTATGGATCATTTTTATTATTTTACTTAAGTATGCTAGTAGCTTCAATTAGTGGAGAGTTAAGTCTTTAATTAGCCACTTAGTGGGTAGTAAATGGTTTTATTACTCTATTAGTGCAATAGTTATGTTTAGAACAATGACATCTTATGATGACCTTTTGTAAGCCTTCTCTTGGCAGCCCCAATTCTCTACATGTACACACCTATTACATGATGAAATACAACTTTGAGTTCATTTTGGATTGATTCCAATTATGAGAGTTCTCTCTTAGGTTCATCATTGAACCAACCCCTTTGATCTTATCAAGAGTCCAAGACCCTTATGGCGATCTTCACCTTGGCCTATCAATTTCCTTGGAATTATGGCACCTACCTTCCATTCCTCATGTTTTCCATTTTTGTATTCATCTTTCTTCTATAATTTTGGTTGTTCACTCAAGGATTGATCCGAAAATCTACATGCTCCTTTCGAGGATCATATCAGCTTCTGGACATCACACTTACAAGCCTCAGAGGTACATTTTGGCACGGGAGCAATTGAGTGAAGTTCATCCCAAAGCCCTTTCATTTTGGTGAAATACGCAGGAACTAAGCTTTTCTTATCGAAGAAGTGAAATTACTCGTTTCAATTCATAGACCCTTGGTGCACTGTCTTTGCCAAATATTTCATCAAGATTTTTCCAGATTTCTAGAGCTGTACTTGCATAGTGGACACTGCTTCTCACCTCTTTGTCCATGCCACTCTTTAACCACCCCTTGACCATAGCATTGCATCTCATCCAATGTGCAACATTACAAGAATCTGCACTTGCCATAGGAATAGACCCATCTACAAAGCCTATTTTATTCTTTGCATACAGGGCATTACTCATGTCCACGACCCACTCTCCACAATTACCATCACTGAGAGGTTCGCTTACAAATATGTGTCTGGGATGATTTGAGGAATGAAGAAAATAGGGGGAATCAATATGATGTTCATTACATGTGTTTCTTGCTGCTTTGGTGGGCTCTTCATGAACGATCTCCTCTTCTTGTTTGTTCTTGGGAGATTTGTGTTCATCATCATTCTTTCCTTCTATCATGATGTTGTTACAAAAGCAACGAAACACGATTACTAGGCTTTTGGCTCTATGATACCATGTAAAATTGTAAGCATATAGACTGAATTAATTATGTATTGATTGAATGAAAAAGAATGAGTGCATATCTTGTATTGAAATAGCAGTATCGAGTGTCTATATATAATGCCTTCTACCTATATGCAGAAAGTCTTAAACTACTTTCTGTTACAACTTAACATAACTGACTTAGTCAACTTACTAATATGACCTAGTCTTACTCACAACTGATTTAACTAACACTTAAGTTTCTATTATATTCCTTCAAGTACCTATTTTGAGTTAAGGATGAGATAGTGTTAACCTGGTAAAGGCTTCAAACTTAGGGGTCATTGCCCCTTTTTGGTCGGTCATGGACGTCAATTTTGGATCGTGACAATGCAACAACTCAACCAAAGCCAACATTGGAGGATATCATGAAGCAGATCGTGGCCCACAACATTCAATTTTAATAGGCGAATAAGGTGGCATCACAGGGTTTAGGGATTCAATTAGGCCAACTATTAGCCTCAATAATCAGTGAAATGGACTCTAAAGGTTCCAGTGGTCATCGTTCTATTGTTGAATAATCAGAAATTTCAAATGACTGACATAAGCATATCATGGAAGAGCATTTTTTTATCTACTGGTGTGCATGATGAACTAGTTCAGGTCCTTCAGGATAAATATAATTTCGATATGCATGTTGAATTTGTATATAAATTAAAACATTCTACAAGGTATTTATTCACTCAAGATATTAATGTATCTATTTCCAACAAATATACACACACATATATAATAATATTTATATGTTTATAGTTTCAAAATATTTTTATTATATCCATTATTTGTGGTTAGTGACAATAAATTTGACTATTAATTATGAGCATGTCTTTAACTTCGTATATTTCTCTATATTAGAGCATTTATTTGTATGGTACAAGTTACTTAGATTGTTTCCTTAGTCTTCGATGTAGCGGCCATATCACTACATGCTATACCGCTATAACATTTTGGGGGTTGGCCGCTATGCTCCACTGTCCAAGATTGACTACATAAGTGTGAACCCTGCAGCTCTTAGGCACATCTTCTTGGGCTGCTACTAACTGATCTCTATCAGCTACCTAATCAGTTTTATGTTTATGTTCTCTTGATTAAGTGCATAATTTGATGATTCTTGGTGCTGTATTATAAGAAGTTAATTTTGGTGGATGAAATGGAGTTTCAACTTTAAAGGGCAAACACTGGTGCTAGCTCTGATTTGATATGTGGACGTTTCAAAATATAGAGAACTAAATTGCAAGTTTTATTGCTTATTTTGGTGTTCTAGTTGTTAAAGATTAGCAGCAAGACAATACAAAAATGCAGATTCGAACCTATCTTGACTATCATAGGTCAGTAGCAGAGGGTGTAAAGCAATATAATACAAATTCAACTTCTAATTCATGTACTGAGGTTGTATATATAGTTGATTCACAATGAATGTAGCAATGATGCATTTTTAATCTTTCTAAATTTTCATCTTTATATGGTATCAGTTGTAAAAATAGCTTCTCTGCTTGCTCTGCATTCTTCATAATTTTCCTTTTTTTCTCTCTCGTATTTTTCCTCTTTTTCTTTCTGTTCTTCTATGTTTTTTACTTGCTCAATCATAGAGCACATTCCTGTGATTGATGATTCATTGAACCTGTTTTCCTGCATCCCTCGGATAATCTTGGATTCATTCATCTTAATGCACCTGAATCATGGTTTTTATTTTCCTATCTAAGACTTACTTGAGTCCCACTGTTTTCACAGAATATAAGAGGATAGCTAGTTTATCTCCTAGTTGTTGGATTATTAATAGTGCACAGAATCAGAGAGAGAGAGGCAGGTAAAAGGTCAAGGAATTTCAATATCCCATGATAGATCAGCTGATATGACACTTGATCTATTTTATAAAATGGTTAAATGAGAATGATTTTATCATGAGAGTTAAGCGGATTTCGAGTTTTCGTGAGGTAGAGTGGTACAAAATAAATTTTAATGTGGAGTGATATAAAACGCAATTAATGACAGAAGTCACAATGGAAGGATGAGTTTACATCACAAGTGGGTGATCTTTCATTTAATTTATGTCTCCTACGGCTCCTGTAATCTTTGATTTAATTATTTTCTGTCTTGAGTTAGAAAAAAAGTATTTTATGTTATGTAGTTATATTTTCTTTGCTAACCTTCTACATTAGCTATTAATTGTTCCATTAGATTTGTAGTGTACTTACCTTCTTTTTTCTTTTAATAAAAGGACTGCATATGATGTAAGTCTAGGTGAAGAGAGCTGGCCAAATGATACTTTTTTTAATCTAATCAGTGGGAGCACTTCAAAGTCATGGGAAAGGCTTGATGCGTGAGTTTCATATTATTCACTGTACTTTTACTAGTCTGGATAGCATGGCTGTTCCTGCTCTGCTGCATTTTTTATCAATTTCTTTTTACGAATTAATTGTGATATTTTTCAGTGATGGCATCCTCTCCATCACATTTGAACTAGAGGCCAAAGCAAAGGGAGTGTTTTCTGGTGAACCAGCTATCATTAAGTTCCGTGTTATCTTAATAATTACTTTCTATCAGGAGGCATATTCAACTCCAATTCAATTTACTTGACTATTTCTTGTGTTGACTGATGTATTGCTTTTTTGTTTTCATGTAATCATCTTTTCTTGGACCTGATTTTTAAGGCTAAGGTATGAACAATTCTTTTATTCTCTCTGTAATACGATTTTAATTTGCATGTCGTGAATCAAACTTTATGAGACAAAGTAGATCTCATTCACCTTTGTGGTACAACTTTATCCATTCTCGAGGAATGGTTGATTTGATCAGTTGCTTTGTGGTGTATAGTGTCACAGAAAATGAAGTTAATGTGTTATTTTATACCTATCCCCTCCAGATGTGTGTTTCACCTGGGAAAACCACAACTTCATATCTCTTTAAAATGTTATTTTCAATATCTTTCTATCTATATTATATTCTAAAGACCTTAATGTCAAACATTTATTGTCCACAGAGGTTGCTGTATAAGTATGGATCTCTAGTCTCTGTGATCTCCATCATGGTTCTGTTTGTGCATTCGGTAGCTACGCCATCAAAATCAAGTGCAAAAGGAAGCAAGAAGAGGCGTTAGAGATTGGACAAGCTATAAAGCACATGGTTCTAAACGGTCATTGCGGACGCTGCGATATGAATTGCGGTCCTGCAGCTTGAAATAAGTTTCTGTTCGCACAAAACGTAAAAAATAAATATAATTATTATAATTCTTTATATATCTTTTATTAATAGCGTTGTACAAATTTTTATTCATTTTTAAGACATTACATTATCTTTATGAATAATTTAAATTTAATTGTAGTTAACATACAATATAAGTTACTAATTGACTAAATACAATAGATAAATTATTAACATACAATTTAAATATGCTTAAAAAACATATAATTTGAATAAATAATAACTTAACATGATTCATCTATTTTTTTCCAATTTTTTTTTAATATCTTTAAACTTTAATATAAACTAATGCTTAATTAAACACAAATAAGCTACTTATCAACAAGTAATGTAAATAATAATAATAATAATAATAATAATAATAATAATAATAATAATAATAATAATAATAATAATAATAAATAAATAAATAATAATAATAATAATAATCAAAATATAAGATATAATAGAAGCTACTAATTAACTAAATAAGTTTTGTAAAAAACACTAACTAAATAAAAATAAATCAATTATTGATATGATTGTGTTTTTTTTTAAATTTTTTTATTGAATAATAAAACTAAAAGAGAATGATCTAGAACCTAGATATTCTTCCGGTAAAAAAAAAAGAACCTAGAAATCTAGTACAAATTAATTGCACATATAACTAGTGCATGGCCTTTGATATTTTTTTTTGCTAATTATCACATCCCATTTGTATCATTTAAATAAGTTTAGGTAGTTTTTATTAAATGAAAAAATAATTATTTTATTAAGAAAAAAGAATTATTAAACAGAAGAAAGAAAAGTCAAAAGACTTTTCACCTATTCTTCCTCACTAGATGAACTCTGTCATCTCCCTCCTTGGCTCCCTTAACAAAGAACCCATTTTAGCCTTCATCAGCGCATATCCTTCAACCAAAGAGGAGAGAAAGTAGGGAAGAAAAACCAACAATCAACGGATCTGGTACCAAGCTTAACGGATCTGGTGCTAGCATTACAGATATGGTGTGAGCTTAACAGATCTGGTGCCAATGGCGGCGAATCTGGTTTGAGCAGCGATGGTGAGGGAGGATTGCTGGACAACATGGGGTGCTGACTGTTGAGCGCTGGCTGGTTGGACACGTGGCACACTGTGATTCGCGGAGAAGGGCGGTGCGGCCCCACCAGCACTGGTTGCTGGGCGCCCAATATTTAAAAAAAAATTATGAATTTTTAAAAGGATAAAATTGAGTCACCGTGAAGAAGCTTGCAGAAGCTTTGAGGAACAAATATATATATATATATATATATATATATATATATATATATATATATATATATATATAGAGAGAGAGAGAGAGAGAGAGAGAGAGGGGAGAGGAAGTGAGGGTGAGAGAAAGTTCTGGAGGAGTTTCCGATCAATCCTTTCGTCCTATCGAGAAACCGATTATATCGTTGTGATCCTCGCGACGTCTACTTCATCATCCTATCTTTCTTTTCTTGATTAGGCTAAGGTAAGACTATGTCCTTTTTATGCTGAAACGCCATCGGTGACAGTATTGAGGTTATTTTTCAATCCGTTTATCGGTTTTCAATTCTGTCTTCAGATTTGGGTTACGCGTAACGTATGCTTCACAATGATATGTTCAGGTGAATTTTTGGAGGTCTGGAGACCCTTGTTCTTGGCATGGCAGCAACTATGGGGATTAGAGAGGGCTTTTTTCTTTTCTCCTAAGCTAGCCTATGACACCTCAGGTGGGAGAAAGAAGCCATCTAACGTCGGAAATGGCTAAGTAGCATTTTATTAAATAATGGCGTAGGGCGACCTAAACCCAACTAGTAGGTGAATAATGGACAATGCCAATATCACATTGGGGACTACTTAGTGGTACCAATGATGATATGGAGATTGTAGATTTATCGTCGTTAGGTTAATTTTATGATATTTAAGGTTGTCTGATTTATCATATTTTAGCTGCTTGCTGTGTGCTGTTTGGATTAACATGTTAATTATATTTATTATGTTTATTTGAATATGTTATTATTATTTTATTATTATTATGATGTGATTATTTTATTATTATTATTATTATTATTATTATTATGATGCTATTATTATTTTATTTTGATTATGGTTGATAACATGTTGTCTTGAGTGATAAAATGTTTTATCTGCAATGACATGCTTAGTTGGTATCTAGGCGATGATATATGATATCTTAAAGTGATGCATGTTGGGGGATAGTATGATATGTGATTTAGACGTGCCTAACCTAATTAATTAATATTTTATTATGATGAGATTGTTGATGTGATATTATTGGAGATATTTTATGAGATAGTGATGAGAGGTTAAGGCACTAGGGTATGACTCGATATACATCGGCGAGACCCATATAGATGAATGTTGTTAATCACAGCCGTGTGTTTGGAACACACGAGGTCCGAAGTCCTCGTGGGACCTTCCCAACTTAGATTTAGGCTGTGCAGCTATAGTGTCATTGCTATGCATGAGCACCCTCGAGAGAGAACCAGGGTGTGCACCGGAGCGAGATGTGCAGCTATAGTGTCATTGGTTTGGATGAGCATTCTCATCGCGGATGAGGGTGTGCACCAGGATTTAGGGACGCGTTGCTTGGATGACTGACTGACATCCCTAATCAGACGAGGGATGTGTGACAGGATTGGTGGTTGCCACGTCAGTATAAGTTGCATGAGTGCGAAGGGTAGAGGATGATTATGTATCTCGAGGATGATTGTATATATCTGTGATGTATGTCTTGTTAGATTCAATGACTTAGAGATTTTGATATATGACAAATACAACTTAATGTGTATGCAAGTGTTTTAGTATCAAATTACAAAGAGGGGTATCAAGCAGAGATCAACAAGTTCAGTGAGCAATCAAAGGAGAATATTCAAGGAAGAACTTGGAGGAATCAAAGAGCAAAGACAGAGATCAAAGGATCATCAAGACAAGAGCTTAAAGGAGAAATTAGTTTTAAGTCTTAGATGATTTGTAAGAGATGAAATCTCTTATTCACAAAAAGCTCATTTGAAAAGATGCATGAAGAAAATCATTTTTCATAACCTACATTAAAAGGAATAAGTTTTCGTTAATGAAAATGATTTTTTGAAAGAAGAAATAGATTCTATTTCTGCTCGTCCAATGAAGTGATAGAAGTGCTAGTCCACTGAAGTGACAGAAGTGCTCGTCCAGTAAAGTGATACAAGCGCTCATCCACTAAAGTGACAGAAGCACTCGTCCACTAAAGTGACAGAAGTGCTCGTCCACTAAAGTGATACAAGCGCTCGTCTACTAAAGTGACAGAAGCACCCGTCCACTAAAGTGACACAAGTGCCCGTCTACTAAAGTAACAGAAGCGCTCGTCCACAAAAGTCTTTGGACCTGCTAAATCCTTAAATTGAAGCACTTATGAGTATTGAAACACTCTTTTCACAATAAGCTCAAGAAAGATGATGAATGATTTTCACAATTGATTTCTCAAAAATGATTTCGTAAAACTGTGACATGTTATGATATTTTGATGTATTGTTTGTTCTGTTAAAAAGTGTTCCTTTTGATCCCTCTTTATATAGAAAACAAGTTATAGTCGTTGGGATCAATCAAAACAGATTTGGATCTAATTTAACAGAATCTGTTTTCTTGATTGTCATTCTTGAAATAAGATTCTGATAGTTCTTATAGAATTCGCATCCATCTTGAAAATAATTGTGTCCATCTAGCCATTAAGATTTTACATTCGGGTGGATCAAATTAACAAAGTAATGAGATACTTGAGCAGGGAATAACAACCTAAAGTCACTGTAATCTCAGAATCCAGAGAGATTTCTCATCAATGACCATTGCCACATTGTTTGGAAAATTGCAAGAACATGAATTGGAGTTGAACAGACTGAATGAGAGTAAAGAAACTGATAAAAGAAAGAAGGGATTGGCTCTGAAATCACAAGTCAAAGAAATAGAAGACAGTGATGACTATGATTCAGCACAAGAGGAAGAATCTGAAGAAGAGATGGGAATTCTAGTTAGAAAATTCAAGAACTTCCTAAAGAAGAAAGGAAACTTCAAAAGAAAGCCATCCACCTTTCAAAGGAGAAATTTCAACAAAGGTGACAACTCTTCCAACAACATCACATGCTATGAATGTGGAAAGATTGGCCACATGAAGCTTGATTGTCCAAAGCTGCAAAAGAAGGACAAAATGGAAAAGTTTGACTCAAAGGACAAGAAGTGGAGAAATCCAAGAAAGGCCTACATTGCTTGGGATGATAATGATCTAGATTCCCCTGAAGAATCTGAATCTGAGGAGGCAAACTTGTGCTTGATGGCCAGGAATGACTGATTCAGAAAGTGAAGTGTGGTGGAAGGTCAAGAGCAAAAATTGGAATGAAGACATAGAGCCTTCACCGAACACAAAATGGGTAACAATAAAGAAAGAATACTGATTGAATATGTTTTCTGATTATCATTATTAATGAATGATTGTGAATCTTTCTGTCTTGACTTATATATCATTGTATAATATGTCTACATTGTTCTATCAAAGTTATTTGATCTATCTTGGAATAATCATATGGGTTTTGTTTCACAAATTGAATCTAAGAAAATTAATGAAGCCTTAAATGATTTGTTTTGCTTGCTATGCAACAATTAACTTTGAACATAGATAATGCTATAATTGATGAACATTGGATGATGGCTATGTAAGATGAGTTAAACCAGTTTGAAAGAAACCAAGTTTGGAAACTAGTGCCAAAACCCAAGAATAGTCAAGTAATAGGTACAAAATGGGTTTTTAGGAATAAACTGGATGAAAATGGTATAATTGTAAGAAACAAAGCTAGATTGGTAGCCAAAGGGTATAACCAAGAAGAAGGCATAGATTATGATGAAACATATGCACCAGTAGCAAGATTAGAAGCTATAAAAATGCTACTTGCTTATGCTTGCATAATGGGATTTAAATTGTATAAAATGGATGTTAAGAGTGCTTTCTTAAATGGATTTATACAAGAGGAAGTGTATGTTGTTCAACCATCTAGTTTTGAGAATAATGAATTGCCTAACCATGTTTATAAACTGTCTAAAGCACTATATGGCTTAAAGCTCCTAGAGCTTGGTATGAAATGTTAAGTAATTTTTCTCATTGAAAAAGGATTTAAAAGAGGTAAAGTTGACACAACTTTGTTCACTAAGAAAAAGGCACACAACATTTTACGTGTATAAATATATGTGGATGATATAATTTTTGGTGCCACTAACGAGCATTTGTGCAATGAGTATGAAATGTCAATGATGGGTGAGTTGAACTTTTTCCTTGGACTGCAAATAAAGCAAACTAAAAATGGAATCTTTGCTAGCCAAACCAAGTACTGCAATGAGTTGATCAAGAAGTTTGGCATGGAAAATGCTAAGGAGATGGCTACTCCAATGAGTACCTCTTGTCATCTGGACAAGGATGAGCAAGGTAAACCTGTTAATGTTTCTAAATTCAGAGGTATGATAGGCTCGCTACTTTATCTTACTGATAGTAGGCCTGATATCATGTTTAGTGTATGCATGTGTGCTAGGTATCAAACAAATCCAAAAGAATCACACTTAACAGCAGTTAAAAGGATAATTAAGTATCTGTTAGGAACAAAAGACATGAGATTATGGTATCCCAAGGGAGCTACATGTACTTTAATTAGCTATTCAGACTCTAATTTTGCTGGTTGTAAACTAGATAGAAAGAGTATTAGTGGAACTTGCCATTTACTGGTAGCTGTTGTGCACGTTTTATGGATGAAACAACAATTAGTTGATTATGGTGTGCAACTAAACCAAGTTCCTATTAGATGTGACAATATGAGTGCAATTAACATAACTAAGAATCCCATAATGCACTTTAGAACTAAACACAGAAATCAGACATCATTTCATTAGAGATCATATACAAAGTAGAGAAATTGAGATTGAATATGTTGATGCAACTAAATAACTCGCAGATATTTTTACCAAGCCCTTGAACAAGGAAAGCTTCTTTTTCATTAGAAGAGAATTGGGCATAGTTGATCAATCCTATATCTAATCTCTAAAGAAATAGAAGAAAATCAAAAAGGGGAGGAAAATTAAATGGATGTACTTATTCTTTGATTTGCCCCTGTACCTATCCCTCTATCATGAACAATTTTATATGCTATGTTTGAATGTTTAAATGCTTACCTTCTCTATTGTTTTGAATGTTTCTTTTCTTTACCTTTTTTATGATGCCAAAAGGGGGAGGAAAAAGTATGATATAGAGAAAGGGAATAATAACAAATTATACATGGAAAAGTATGATATAGAAAAAACGAATTATACATGCATATGTTGAGGTGGAGCTTAAAAGCTTACATGATTAAGGGGAAGTAAATCAAATTCTGCTATGATAATATTTTTTTTGCTCTGATATACTTCTGCTCTGACTGCTTTGATACATGATATAAATCTGCTAAAAACACTTAGCGTCTGCTACACTTATACTCTGATGTTATAATTTGTTAAAAGGTTTGTCATAATCAAAAAGGGGGAGATTGTTAGATTCAATGACTTAGAGATTTTGATATATGACAAATACAACTTAATGTGTATGCAAGTGTTTTAGTATCAAATTACAAAGACGGGTATCAAGCAGTGATCAACAAGTTCCATGAACAATCAAAGGAGAATATTCAAGGAAGAACTTGGAGGAATCAAAGAGCAAAGACAGAGATCAAAGGATCATTAAGACAAGAGCTTAAAGGAGAAATTAGTTTTAAGTTTTAGATGATTTGTAAGAGATGAAATCTCTTATTCACAAAAAGCTCATTTGAAAAGATGCATGAAGAAAATCATTTTTCATAACCTACATTAAAAGGAATAAGTTTTCGTTAATGAAAATGATTTTTGGAAAGAAGAAATAGATTCTAATTCTGCTCGTCCAATGAAGTGATAGAAGAGCTAGTCCACTGAAGTGACAGAAGTGCTCGTCCACTAAAGTGATACAAGTGCCCGTCCACTAAAGTGACAGAAGCGCTCGTCCACTAAAGTGACAGAAGTGCTCGTCCACTAAAGTGATACAAACGCTCGTCCACTAAAGTGACAGAAGCGCCCGTCCACTAAAGTGACACAAGCACCCATCTACTAAAGTGACAGAAGCGCTCGTCCACAAAAGTCTTTGGACTTGCAAAATCCTTAAATGAGAAGCTCCGTCCAATTACTGTGTTTTAGTACTCCCGTCTGCTGACCTGGCATATGGAGCTCGTCTACTAGCCCATCCGAATGTAAAATCTTAATGGCTAGATGGATGCGGTTATTTTCAAGATGGACGCGAATTCTATAAGAACTATCAGAATCTTATTTCAAGAACGAGAATCAAGAAAACAAATTCTGTTAAATCATATCCAAATCTGTTTTGATTGATCCCAACGACTATAACTTGTTTTCTATATAAAGAGGGATCAAAAGGAACACTTTTTAACAGAATGAACAATACATTAGAATATCATAACATATCACAGTTTTACGAAATCATTTTTGAGAAATCAATTGTGAAAATCATTCATCATTTTTCTTGAGCTTACTGTGAAAAGAGTGTTTCAATACTCATAAGTGCTTCAATTTGTTTATCTGACTATTGAGAGTTAGGAATCAACTTTTGTTTTACATTTCGATTGTAAAGAGAGAGGGAGTCTCTCTGAGTGATTAGGGTGAGGTATCCCTAAGGTTGAACATTGAGGCTCTTCACAAGAGTGTGGTATCTCGAGGTGAAGGAGTGCTCTGTGGTGTAAAGGTTTTTCAAGCTACCTGGTAAAGCTTGTGTGTTAGTGTGTAAAATCCCACAGGTGGAGTGGGGACTGGATGTAGGTCACAGTGGAGGTGACTGAACCAGGATAAATCTGGTTGTGTGGTATCCCTAAACTCAAACTCCTTACTTTCTATTTATGATCAAGAACCCGTGATTTTGATGTTTAAAGTTCAATATAATTTCTGTTCTTGATCTGTATGAACTGTATTTTGTTATTACTGAGTTATTGAACCTGAATCTATTCTTTATTAATTCTTAATTAATATTTCTTATCCTCACCACCTTCTATTCAAGATTTTATATAAACCCTTCATCGATCTTGTAAAAGATCCCGAGGCCAAAATCCGCAACCCTGATTTGAAAGTTTTTTGAAAAGTTTTAAGAGGGAAATATTTTTAAGAAAACTCAATTCGCCCCCCCTCTTGAGTCGTTGAAGCCAAAACAACATGTCTGTGTGCCTTTATTGTTTACATGTTACGTACCATTTTCCATATATAATGATAGATAGTTTCTTATCTCCCTACTTCTTTTCTATGTATGTTTCTTTGATGTGATCGCTGTGAGAAGACCCTATAGATGAGCCATCTATTAAGGAGCTTGATGGGACCCCTTATGAGCCAGATGATGGAGGACGAGTAGTGGGCCCGAGTAGTTAAGTAGAGAGTCGGTGGCCAGTGCGTCTTTTTGCGGGTTGATGTATCTTCAGTTATTTTGTCAGATTGTACTTTTGGGGCCCTACTCTGATGTGGTACCCTATATAGTACCTTGTACCTTTATGTATATGTATATCTATATGTGATGGCTATGTTTTCGTTCTTTATGTTTAAAGTTTTAAAATTTACAATTTTCTGTTTTATATGATGAACGCTAATATCACAATTAAGTTTTAGTTAAATTTAGGTTTTTCTTTAATGGGACATCGGGGTGTCTCAGTCATCATGTATGTCCAATATTGGAATGAACAAAATTTCCTAGACACCTAAACATTACTAGCCGCGAGCTACCTAATTGGTGCCTTAGGGTTTGTTTTATTTTAACTAGCTCAATTTGTTTGATGATGAAGATTGTGATGATTGGCTTTGGGTTGTGTGGCTTGTGGATGAAGTTGGATTTTGTGGCTTTGTGGATCAAAGAGGATTACTTGCTTTTGGGAGCTACAAGAGGTAGGGGGAGTGAACCACCTCACACCATATTGGTGGGTGTGAAGATGGCTTATATTGTTTGTGTTTGGAAACCCTAGCCCTAGGGTTATCCACTTTGTTTGGTTTGGTTCTCTATGAGGACATGATTGTAATATTGGTTGTGATGTGTGATTAGTATTTTGGAATTGATATGATTATATGCTCATGATTATGCTTTGTTTAATTGATTTATTTATATTCCTTGACTTGAGTAATTTATTTGAATTATCAATATAGATATAGCATTAGAATATATTTGTAGCATGACTATTTGAGTTGTTATATACTATGTTGATACAAGTATATGATTATGAGTGTTTTTGGAGAAGTGGAATCTTCTCTTGAATTGTGGTTAAGTTTCAGCCACATATAAAACAAATGGGAGATTAACTCCAATCGTCGAGTTTTAAGTGGATTTCATAACACTTAAGTGGGGATATGAAAAATGACAATTAAGAAAGGAAAATTCTAGAGCGATAAAATTATGCAATTATTACAAGGAAAGATTTAATCAAAAGACTACTCTAAGTGAGGCATCAATATGATTTCCTTAGAATCCTCACTTATATTGTTTTGATTTTCAATCAAGGTAACTGTGTAATTAAATCATGTGTGGAAATCGAATCATGTCAATTTTCATGAAACAAAACCATCCAAAAAGGATGCTTATTTTAATTCGATTTGAGGTGTAAATTAAATATGAAAATATTTTCTATACTTAGCCCACTAATTAAATGACTTCATAACTGAAATAGACAACTATAAACATGAGAAGGGGGGTTGAATTGTGTTTATCAGAAATTAAAACAAAGTTGAAAAATTTTCGCACACAAAAGCTAGGTTCCGACAAGTATGAAAACACTCCACAGATAGGTGACCTGTCTGTTATGATTTTAACAGAAAAACACACAAGCACACAACTTGAAAACAAGTTTGATATTCACACTTTAACCCCTTTATAATATAATCAAAACAACTAAAGAGTTTAAGGGAAGAGAGATTAACACAACTATTTATCCTGATTCACTCTTTAACACAAAGAGCTACGTCCAGTCCTTGGCAGCACCAAGTTTTATCCACTATAACTAATCATGTTACAGACTCCAAGTATTGTTTGCACACCTAGCCACTTCAGGCTCCAAGACAAGTATTCTTTGCTCACCTAGCCTCTTCAGGCTCACTCAAGTGTGTTTGAGAAGTTTTGTTGTGATAAATACAATCAGACAGTCAGTTCTGTCACTAACACTCAGAGAGTGGATTAAATGTAAGCTTAGGAAAGATTGCTTAATAACTTCAAATGATTGAAGAATACAGATTGAAAGAATGATGAAATAAATGCGTAGAGTAATTGCTCTTTTAATGATGTGTGTTTTATATGCTTCATCTTCAATGAGTTCTGTATTTATAGCTTTCAAGCATTTAAGACCCATTAGAGACATTCCTTCAAATATTGGCTTCAAGTAGAGCTCCATTAAATGCAATAGAGTCGTTCTGAGCAGCCATTAATGCAATAGGAATGTTGGTTGTACTCTAACACGGAGGATCATGGCTTTATGCATCGCACAGTAGCCAAATCAGAGTTGTGCAGAACGCTTTTGTACTTTATAGAGTACATTTCCCTTTTCGTGTAATAACAAAGATTACTAGGGAATAAATCATGTTGGAAACATTCTTTAACTAGACTTCATCTCTGATTTCCTAGGTTGCTTGTGAGAATGACTTCTGACTTTTCTTGATAAACGTGAAATGAAGAAAGAGAGAGCTTCAGAATCTTCAGTATGCGGGGACAGCTTCCAAAAGCTCTTTGTACTTGAGTTCTTCATCGAAGAATCATAGACAAGTATAGGAACTTATCAGAAGACATGTTGAAACTTCAATGCAAAAAGTCAATATCCTAATCAGCAGACAGGTTGACTTTTGCTTCTTCAGACAAGTGGTCATCTATGTGGGCAGACAACTAAGAAAGTGACTTCTTTCTATTTTGATTTGCACACTGGATATTCAGGTTAACAACCAATATGACGGTTAATTAAATCATTAACAAATGTTTAGTGTTCATCAAAACTTAGGGGAATACACATCAGACATTTTAGAGACTTAACAATAAATCAGTTAAATCAAAAGATTTTGATAAGAATAGTCCTTATAATGAACTTTATGTATAAACTTTATGTGATGACTCTAAAGGTTTTTCAAAATGGATTTCAAAACCCAAATGAATGAAAGATAGCACCATGGTTTAGGCTTTTAATGATTTCACTTAAATGAGGGACTTTTATAAAGTTTCCACGTGACATTCAGTCGGTTGACAGTTGTTGGGCCATAAGAGTTCTATCATTTGGAGTTTTAAGAGTGATGAAAAAGAAAGTTAAGCCTTTATAACTCTTCTTTTATTTTGGTGTGTACAAATTCAATTTCAAACCCTTAATGTTGAGGTACTAGTGGCCATAATACTGAGGTATTTAAGGAGAATGTGTTTACCAAGGATTTAAACATTTTGATCTACCATCAAAAGGACTTTTAAATTCAAAGCAAACGTGTTTTCCAGAAACCTAAGTCGAGGAATATGACTTAATGATTAAAAGAAATGGAATATTTAAAGTATGAGATATAGTGGAGCAAGACTATGTCTTTATACCCTTGATGATTTTATCATCCAAGGATCCATAATACTTAATAACCAAGAGTATTCTAAGATTACTTGTTGAGTAAGTAATCTCGTTCAGTAAAAACCAGAAGAAGTATAATGGATTGATGAATGACTGATCTCCATAATGTACTTAAGTCGTTGAAGACACGATGGCCCAATAAAGGAATCCTAATACTGTGCAGGTATGAGACTGTACAAGGATTCCCAGTTGGTACTGTCATGCATGTAGGATGGCATATGATTTCCGCAAGGAATCCCGAAATTTATCTGGTTGATAAATATGGACACACATGCCATCATCGGCTTGATCTGCTGAATTGTCAGTATGGTTTTTATGCCTAGGAATCTGAGCTGACAGGTCAGGTAGAGTGTTTCACAAAAATAGCCGAAACGAATTGAAATATTTTTACATGTGAGGATTGTGAACATTGTACGTACATTATAGCCAAAGGGGCAAGATTATAGCCACAGGGGCAAGTTTATGATTTGAGTAACAATGTGCTTACGGTGGGCACAAGTGAAACCTGTACTGACCATTTCCTTTCCAAAATGTCAATTATCTCCGGAGTTAGGATCAAGAATTTCTTGAGGCTGTGTAGGTATGACTATGCACCTTCAGTCAATTTCTCTCTATTCTCGTGCCTCGGTGAACAGTCAGTGTCCGGTATGTTTTGATCAGCATACCGTTTGGTATGCTTTGATCAGCTTACCATTTGTGTTGATATGTTAATATTTTATGTTGTTGGTATATTGGATGAATTGTTAGTCTATAAATAAATGATAACCTGAGATATGTTAGTAAGAGTTGTATATGCATATGTGACATGTTGTGTCGTGTTGTTTTCATATTTGCCATATGCTGTGTGATGTTGGGAATCTCACCTCCTTTGTTTTATATTCTATTGTTTTATGGAGCTGCGTCTCCATGTATCTTAAGCTTTTAGGAGCTGCGTCTCCATATCTTTATGCAAAATCTGTGTTTGTATATGTTTTGTTCGATGAGTTAGGTTGGGTTTTTATGTAAGTCTCTTTTTGAACTTATGACCTGAAATACTATTATGAAATATTTTATTGTACATTACCTATTTCCATGTATTTACATTTATTTCTTGTGAAAGCGAAAATTTCCCCGTTTTATCACAACAAGATTTTAAATTACCCTATTTTCGGCCTTAAAACGTTACGGACAATGCAGCTCCTGAGAAAGATGTTACATGTACCAATGATGATATGAGGATTGTAGGTTTATCGCCGTTAGGTTAAATTTGCAATATTCAAGGAGTCTGATTATATCCCTGTTGAGCTGCTTGTGATATGTTGGTTGTGATAACATGCTTATTGTGGCTTTTTGTGACATTTGAATATTTTATTAATATTTTAATATGTGTAACATGCTTTGTCTGATAACATGCTATATCTATCAGTATATGCTTTGTTGGCCTCTAGGTGATGATATATGTTGGTTGGGAGATATGTATGTTGGGGGAGAGTGTGAATTATGACATAGAAGTGCCTAGCCTAATAAAATATTATTTTAATTGTGACAGACTGATTTGATGTGATCGGAGATATGATATGAGTTGGTAATGAAAGGTTGAGGCACTAGGTTATGACCCGAGAATACACGAGGCAAGAGTATCCGATTACGGATACCGGATATCACGGGTCAGTTCCTTCAAGAGAATGGGGGAGACTAACTTATACTCTCGTAGTTCTTGCCAAGCTTCCCAGTGTACCCTGCCAGGGTAAGGATGTTATTATTTTGTTGTGAGACTATTCCCTGTAAGACTAAGCCCCCATTCATGTTTTGATGTATGACAAACAAAGTGTATTTTCCATAAGATTTTTAATTTTGACTACGCACTCAATACGTGTTAAGTTGCATGCAAGATCACTCATAAACAGAGCAAAACAAGCTAACATCCAATCAAGCAAAACAAGCGCTCGTCCAATGAAGTGAACCAAGAATGACGTCCAACAAAGTAAAGAGCTGAAGTCCAAAGAACAACTAAAGAGCTTGTCCACTAAAGTACAACAAAGTAAAAAGCTGTCGTCCACTAAAAGAACAAAGAAAGTGCGTCCACTAAAGAAAGAACAAATTAAAAAGCTGTCGTCCACTGAAAGAACAAAGGAAGCGCGTCCACTGAAAGAAACAGAAGAGCTCGTCTGCTGACGTGGCACTTGAAGCGCGTCCACTGAAAGAAACAGAAGAGCTTGTATGCTGACGTGGCACATGAAGCGCGTCCACTAAGAAAATAGAAGATCTCGTCTGCTGACATGGCACAAGAAGCGTGTCCACTAAGAAAATAGAAGATCTCGTCTGCTGACGCGGCACAAGAAGAGCGTGTCTACTGATGTAAAAGAAGAGCTCGTCTACTGATGTAAAAGAAGAGATCGTCTACTGATAGTGACACTTGGAGCTCGTATGCTAATGATACGTGCTAAGATCTTAATGAGAAGCTCCGTCCACTAACATAGCATATAAAGCTCGTCTACCAGTTGGAGCCCGTCCAATTGCCTTGTGTTAGCACTCTCGTCTACCAATTGGAGCCCGTCCAATTACCTAGAGCTAATACTCCCGTCTGCTGACGTGGCAAATGGGCACGGATATTTTTCTCTTCAAAAAGACTTGGATATTTTTATCTTCAATTAAACACATATATTAATCTTAAAAAAGACTTCGCTATCCTTTCAGATGGAAAAAGTTATATTTCAAGAAGGACGCACACTCTACAAAGATCAAACAGAATCTCATTTCAAGATCAAGAATCAAGAAAGCAGATTTTGTTAAATCAGATCCAAATTTGTCATAAATGATCCCAACGACTATAATTTGTCTTCTATATAAAGAGGGATCAAAGGAACAACAAATATACAACATATACAATAAACGCAACTCATTCTGATTGTGAAACAAAGTGCTTTATGTCTGAGAAAAGTGTGATAGTAGTTAGAACTTCAATTTGTATTATCAGGCTTTTAGAGTCTTACTTCTACTCAATTTTTTTCGTGAATTAGAGTGACTAAGAGAGGGTATCTCTTAGGGTTTAACAAGGATAGAAGGGATCCTTGGGTATAGAAAAGCTAGTGTGCTTTCTGGAGATTTTTCAAGCAAGGAGGTTATCCTTGTGTTGCTGTAATTAGAATTGTGTAATTGCTGATTATAGTGAAGAAAACCATAGAGGTGTGGGACTGGATGTAGCTTACTAGAGGAGGTAGCCGAACCAGGATAAATCGATTTGCGTGTTCTTCTCATCCCTAAACTCCATATACTTGTTAACTTGAATCTTTAATCTGCAATCTGTGTTAAAATCTGTTGTTACTACTTATAATTCTTCTTGTCATCATTACTTGTTCTATAACCAAATTCCTGGAAATTAAAATTGAGTAAAAATCAATTTTCTTTAAAGAAACACTGTTTTGATTTAAAGTGTTGAAAAAGTTTTCAATATCTCAATTCACCCCCCCTCTTGAGACCGTAGCTACTACCAACAATTGGCATCAGGGCTAAAACTCTTGTTACAAAGCTTAATAGCTTCAAGAGATGGCTACAAATGATATCCTGGGTGATGGGGCTTCACTCACTAGACCCCCTGCCTTTAATGGCTCCCAATACATGTATTGGAAAGAAAGAATGCTTATCTTTCTTGAGGCTGCAGGTTTAGGTGTTTTAGATGCTGTTGAAAATATTCCCTATGTTCCATTTATTCTTGATGCTAAGGGAAATAAACAAACTAAACCCAAAGATGACTGGAATGATGATGATAAAAGAAGAGTTGGTTATAATGCTAAAGCAAAAAATATTATAACAACTGCTTTGAATTATGATGAGTTTTTCAGGGTCTCCAATTGCAAAACGGCAAAGTAAATGTGGGATACTCTTCAACTCCCTCATGAAGGAACCAACGATGTGAAAAGAGCAAGGATGAATGCACTAATCCATGAATATGAACTCTTTCACATGAAGAATGGTGAGGAGATAGATGATCTGCAAAAGAGGTTTACACACATTGTGAACTAGCTAGAAGGACTCAGACATACAATCACAGATGAGAAAAAGATTAACAAGATTATGAGATGTTTGAGTCGTGAATGGCAGCCAAAAATTACTGCAATTGCTGAAGCAAAGGATCTTGACACCATGCAGATTTCTACTCTATTTGGCAAGTTGAAAGAACACGAATTGGAACTCAATTGATTGAAAAGTCATGAAGATAAGGAGAAAAAGAAGAAAGGACTCTCACTCAAGGCTCATATCTCCAAAGAATCAATAGAAAGTGATGAAGATGAACACCTTGATGAAAGTGAAGAATCCGAAGAAGAAGACATGGGATTGCTTGTGAGGAAATTTATAAAATTCATCAAGAAGAATAGAAACAAGAAGCAATTCAGTTTTCCTACCAAAAAGAACATGAATAAAGGTGAAAGCTCTTCCTCAACAATCAAATGCTTTGAATTTGGAAAGCTTGGACACTAAAGAAATGAATGTCCAAAGCTACAAAAGAAAGAAAAGTATGAGAAGAATGACAACAAAGAGAAGAAAGGGAGAAAGCCTAGAAGAGCATACATAACTTGGGAAGAAAATGATACGGATTCCACTAGTAGTGAATCTGAAAATGAAGAAGCCAACCTATGTCTCATGGCAAATCAACAAAGTGATAGTGAAACCGAGGTAAATGATTCTTCTCCTACCTATGATGAGTTACAAGATGCTTTTGATGAATTTCATGAAGAATATGTTAAAATTGGTAAACAACTTATATCTTCTAGGAAGATCATCGTAAAACAATGTAGTGACTCTGCATCTTTACAAATAAAGCTTAAAGAACTAGAAACCTAAAATTCACAATTACTTACATCTAGTTGAATTTGCACCAAATGCACTACACTAGAAAAGGAAGTTGAAAAATTGAATACAACTCTATCTAAGTTTACTTTGGGTAGGGATAACTTGAATGCCATATTAGGACAACAAAAGGGTGTTTATGACAAAGCTGGAATTGGATATAAGCCAATGGTATATGAAAAATCTGTTAAGAAATTTTTTGTTGTACCTATTTCCTCAACTAGTCCTTTTGTAAAATGCTATTTTTGTGCTAGAAAAGGTCACACAGCTTCTACATGTCAATACAGAAAGTCAGCATACAATAAATCTAAGTATATATGGGTTCCTAAAGGAACTATTGCTGCAACTAACTCAAAAGGACCCAAACAGATTTGGGTACCTATAGAAAAAACATGAAATTCTGTTTAGTAGGTGTGGTGGAAGTTCAAGAGCAAAAATTGGAATCATGACATAGAGCCTTCACCAAACACAAAATAGCTAACAATAAAGAAAGAATATTGATTGAATATGTTTTCTAATTATCATTATGATTGTGAATCTTTGTGTTGACTTATATATCATTGTATAATATGTCTACATTGTTGTATTAAAGATATTTGATCAATCATGGAATAATCCTATGGCGTTTGTATCTCAAATAGAACCAAAATGTGTTGATGATGCTATTAATGATGAACATTGGATGATTGCAATGCAAGAGGAGTTAAATCAATTTAAAAGGAACAAAGTTTGGGATTTAGTTCCAAACCCAAAAGTAACCAAATAATCGGAACTAAATGGGTGTTTAGAAACAAAATGGATGAGAATGGAATAACAGTAAGAAACAAGGCTAGACTAGTAGCTAAGGGATATAATCAAGAAGAAGGAATTGATTATGATGAAACATATGCTCCCGTAGCTAGATTAGAAGCCATAAGAATGCTCTTAGCCTATGCATGTATAATGAACTTTAAACTGTACCAAATGGATGTGAAAAGTGCCTTTTTAAATGGAATAATACAAGAGGAAGTATATGTAAGTCAACCCCCTGTCTTTGTTGATAGTAAGTTCCCAATTCATGTCTATAAACTGACTAAAGCCCTCTATGGACTCAAGCAAGCTCCTAGAGCTTGGTATGAGAGGTTAACTAATTTTCTCCTAGAGAAAGGCTTTAAAAGAGGAAAAGTTGATACAACACTATTTACTAAAACAAAAGCACACAATATCTTACTTGTTCAAATATATGTTGATGACATTATTTTTGGTGCTACTAATGAGTCTTTATGCAAGGAATTTGGTGAACTAATGCAAAGTGAATTTGAAATGTCCATGATGGAAGAGCTTACCTTCTTTCTTGGACTTCAAATTAAACAATGCCAAGATGGAACCTTCATAAGCCAAACAAAGTATTTCAAGGAACTACTAAAGAAGTTTGGAATCGAAAGCGCAAAGGAAATGGCAACACCAATGAGTCCAGCCTGCTACTTGGACAAAGATGAACATGGTAAATCTATAGATGTATCCAAGTATAGAGGTATTATCGTATCCTTACTTTATCTCCCTGCTAGTAGGCCAGATATAATGTTCAGTGTGTGTATGTGTGCAAGGTATCAAGCTAATCCTAAAGAATCACATCTTACTGCAGTTAAAAGAATCATGAAGTACCTCTTAGGAACAAAAGAAATGGGGTTGTGGTATCCCAAGGGATCCACTTGCACATTAATAGGATATTCCGACTTTGACTTTGATGGATGCAAGTTAGATAGGAAGAGCACAAGTGGAACATGCCATTTATTAGGAAATTCCCTAGTGTCCTGGTTTAGTAAAAAGCAAACTAGTGTGGCCTTATCCACAGATGAAGCAGAATATGTTGCAGCTGGGAGTTGTTGTTCTCAAATCCTATGGATGAAACAACAATTAATTGACAATGGTGTTTATCTGGATCGTATACCAATAAAATGTGATAACACTAGTGCAATAAATCTAACAAAGAACCCAATCATGCACTCAAGAACCAAGCATATTGAAATTAGGCATCATTTTATCAGGGATCATATTCAAAGTGGTGATGTTGTGATTGAACATATAGATACAGCCAAGCAATTAGCTGATATATTCACCAAACCACTAAATAAGGAGAGTTTCTTCTTTATAAGAAGTGAACTTGGCATAATTGATCCTCAAAATAATTGATAACAGATGGCACGCAAGGCAGCACAAGTTGCTAAAAATTATGAAGGACATAGGCAAGATGCTAAGTGTCCTTAGGTGTCTGTAATTTTTTTTTTGTTTTGGATGTTTTGATGTATTGCATAAATTCTGAAATGATTTATTATCAATGAATGCAAGACTGTTTTTCAGTTTGATTTCAATATTTCCCATAATTTCTTTTTGATAATGACAAAGGGGGAGAAATATGAACCATAAAAATGAACCATGCATTTTCTGATATGCAAATTTTTATTTCTCTGACAAAGGGGGAGAAATATGAACCATAAAAATGAACCATGCATTTTTTGATATGGAAATTTTTATTTCTCTGATACATAAGTATGAACTGCTTTGAAAAGACATACTAGAACTTATAATAAATGCAAGATGTCTTTTTTTAATGATATGATAACACTTGATCTTTTGAAAGATATCAATGACACTGGGGGAGGACGAAAATAACAAAAGAACCATGCTTATTGAATAGCTGCACTCTGATTTCTTAATAACTAAGGTTAAGTATGGTAAGGTTTGTCAATCAAAAAGGGGGAGTTTGTAAGACTAAGCCCTCATTCATGTTTTGATGAATGACAAACAAAGTGTATTTTGCATAAGATTTTTAATTTTGACTACGCACTCATTACGTGTTAAGTTGCATGAAAGATCACTCATAAACAGAGCAAAACAAGCTGACATCCAATCAAGAAAAACAAGCGCTCGTCCAATGAAGTGAACCAAGAATGACGTCCAACAAAGTAAAGAGCTGAAGTCCAATGAACAACTAAAGAGCTCGTCCAATAAAGTACAACAAAGTAAAAAGCTGACATCCATTGAAAGAACAAAGAAAGCACGTCCACTAAAGAAACAACAAAGTAAAAAGCTGTTGTCCACTGAAAGAACAAAGGAAGCGCGTCCACTGAAAGAAACAGAAGAGCTCGTCTACTGACGTGGCACATGAAGCGCGTCCACTGAAAGAAACATAAGAGCTCGTCTGCTAACCTGGCACATGAAGCGCGTCCACTAAAAGAAACAGAAGAGCTCGTCTGCTGACGTGGCACATGAAGCTCGTCCACTAAGAAAATAGAAGATCTCGTCTACTGATGTGACACAAGAAGCGCGTCCACTAAGAAAATAGAAGATCTCGTCTACTGACGCGGCACAAGAAGAGCGCGTCTATTGATGTAAAATAAGAGCTCGTCTACTGATGTAAAAGAAGAGCTCGTCTACTGATAGTGGCACTTGGAGCTCGAATGCTAATGATACGCGCTAAGATCTGAATGAGAAGCTCCGTCCACTAACATAGCATATAAAGCTCGTCTACCAGTTGGAGCCCGTCCAATTGCCTTGTGTTAGCACTCTCATCTACCAATTGGAGCCCGTCCAATTACCTTGAGCTAATACTCCCGTCTGCTGACGTGGCAAATGGACACGGATATTTTTCTCTTAAAAAAGACTTGGATATTTTTCTATTCAATTAAACACATATATTACTCTTCAAAAATACTTCGCTATCCTTTCATATGGAAAAAGTTATATTTCAAGAAGGACGCACATTCTACAAAGATCAAACAGAATCTCATTTCAAGATCAAGAATCAAGAAAGCAGATTTTGTTAAATCAGATCCAAATCTGTCTTAAATGATCCCAACGGCTATAATTTGTCTTCTATATAAATAGGGATCAAAGGAACAACAAATATACAACATATACAATAAACGCAACTCATTCTGATTGTGAAACAAAGTGCTTCATCTCTGAGAAAAGTGTGATAGTAATTAGAACTTCAATTTGTATTATCAGGCTTTTAGAGTCTTACTTCTACTCAATTCTTTTCGTGAATTAGAGTGACTAAGAAAGGGTGTATCTTAGGGTTTAACAAGGATAGAAGGGATACTTGGGTATAGAAAAGCTAGTGTGCTTTCTGGAGATTTTTCAAGCAAGGAGGTAATCCTTGTGTTACTGTAATTAGAATTGTGTAATTGCTGATTATAGTGAAGAAAACCATAGAGGTGTGGGACTGGATGTAGGCTTACTAGAGGAGGTAGCCGAACCAGGATAAATCGGTTTGTGTGTTCTTCTCATCCCTAAACTCCATATACTTGTTAACTTGAATCTTTAATCTGCAATCTGTGTTAAAATCTGTTGTTACTACTTATAATTCTTCTTGTCATCATTACTTGTTCCATAACCAAATTCCTGGAAATTAAAATTGAGTAAAAATCAATTTTCTTTAAAGAAACATTGTTTTGCTTTAAAGTGTTGAAAAAGTTTTCAATATCTCAATTCACCCCCCCTCTTGAGACCGTAGCCACTACCAACAATTGGCATCAGGGCTAAAACTCTTGTTACAAAGCTTAATAGCTTCAAGAGATGGCTACAAATGATATCCTGGGTGATGGGGCTTCACTCACTAGACCCCCTGCCTTTAATGGCTCCCAATACATGTATTGGAAAGAAAGAATGCTTATCTTTCTTGAGGCTGCAGGTTTAGATGTTTTAGATGCTGTTGAAAATGGTCCCTATGTTCCATTTATTCTTGATGCTAAGGGAAATAAACAAACTAAACCAAAAGATTACTGGAATGATGATGATAAAAGAAGAGTTGGTTATAATGCTAAAGTAAAAAATATTATAACAGCTGCTTTGAATTATGATGAGTTTTTCAGGGTCTCCAATTGCAAAACGGCAAAGCAAATGTGGGATACTCTTCCACTCACTCATGAAGGAACCAACGATGTGAAAAGAGCAAGGATGAATGCACTAATCCATGAATATGAACTCTTTCACATAATATTTTATTCAGTTCTAGGTCTTGTTTCTTATATTTTAATCCTCATCTTATAAGAAACAAGAACTAGAACTGAATAAAATATTATGTGATTGATTGATAATGTAAAAAAAATAAAAGTTAAGTTAAAGAAATACCAACCAGAAATGAGATTTTTGTGACCGATAGGGATAATGCCGGTAACCTCACCCTTGTGGCCGTTAATGCGGAATCCATGTCCATAATAGTAGACAAGCAAAACGTCGTTCGATGTTGCGTTTTGAATAAGTGTTGATATCTCCCATAAAATATTGATGGCAGTGGGTTTGATGGAAGACAGGTTAGTATCCGTATCAAGTAAGATCGTAATGTCTTCCTCACAAAATGAATATTCATATGTGAGCCAACTTCTCACTCTAAGGATGTCATTGACGCATCATTTCAATTCACGCTTAGCCGCCCCTGCGCTGCCTCCTTCTACGCCTTGGAAAAATTTTACGTAGAGAAAGAGGAAAAGAGAGAAATAAACTAACAATAAATAAGACCAGTATTGATTTTGATGTAGTAATCAGGGGTGTTCATCAACCGACCCAAACCGCAAAAACCAGACCAAAAAATCGAAAACCGAACAATCCAAAAACCGAAAAAACCAAAAACCGAAAAACCGCTTAACTTTCATTGGATTGGATCGGATTTTGGATCTCATTGGGAAAACCAATCCAATCCAATCCAAACCGAACTAATATATATAAATACTATTATTTTCAAAATTATAATATTACTCATACTTAAGTATTGTTTTCATACTTTTATATACGAATTAACACCTTCATTCTCTTTAATATTTTTGCTAGAATGACATATATGAGAATATTTAAAATAAATGTTAATGTCTTGAAGTTATATTTTGCTAAACGTTTTGATGTATGTCATGTATATACTTGATTGAGTAAACATGAAAAATAGGAGATTAATTAAGAAAATTAGAAAAATAATTACGTACAATTTATTTATAGCTAATTCAAGGAAAAAATAGGATAAGTGAGAGTAGATACAGGGAATTAGCATAAAAGAATATTTAACATAAAAGAACGTGATAAAAAATTTCAATAATTTTTTTCTCAAACTCTCAAAATTGGTCAAGAATTTTCCTCACTCGTCATTAGGGGTTAAAATAGGTGCTGGGCACTCTAAACTAGCTCCCTTAAATGAATATTATCTTTTGTTTTTCATCATTGGATCAGGTGACTTTTTGACTCAAAACCGATCCAATCCAATCCGCGAACATCCCTAGTAGTAATAATCTTATTACAAAAGACAACCCTAAGAAATAAATCCTAAGAGATCATCTGGATTTCCCAACCAAAAATTGCAGCAGGGACGAAGATAAAAAAATACTTTTAAATTGTAGGAGTAGAGTCGCCACTAATTTTATTATTTAGGTAAAAATTGGAAAACCTTTTAAAAAAATGGCCTTTGTGGAACCTAGTTGAGTTCGGAAGTCAATATGCAGAGGAGGATGAGGGAGACTATGCATAGAGGAGGATGAGGGAGACTACGCATAGAGGAGGATGAGGACTTAACCCCCACAGCACCCCTAATGCGCCCAAAAAATCGGTTACCTCAAATTGATTGTGCAAATAATTAATACATTTCAAAATACTTATTTTACCTAATAAAAATTAAGAATTGTTTTACTTATTTTATTATTTATTGAAAAAAAGTAACTAAAAAAAGATACTAGCGCCTGGAACAAAATGGATCAAGGACGAAGTTTTTTTTAAAACTTTTTTTTAGATGTTTTATAGAGAAAAAGAGGAATAAAACAAAAAAATAAAATAAAAAAAAATAAAGTAGTTTTTAGATGTTTTATAGAGAAAAATAGGAAGGAAACAAAAATAAAATAAAATAAAGTAGCATACACAACTCCACCGCAACATCATCTTTGGATTCACCTTAATACACCTTTTTTTGGAAAAAACAACTTCTGCACATTGCTAAAACGTAAGTTTTGTGATGAGTAAAAGAAAAAATGAACAAATGAACATAGTTAAAGAGGTTTCAAAACTGAAAAGCATATTTTAATGCTCAACAAATTATTCAAGCATCACCAACACCAAAGTTTTCCCTGATTGTTTCATGACATGGACAACAAGTATTCATGATCAACAAGCATACAATCAGCAAAATCAAAGCCAAGTTTTGACAAGAGGATCAATGTATCATTTAACATCATCAATCTCTATATTTTTCTCCCTTCATTGACACACAAATTTATCATTCTCATAAACATATAAATACCAAATATCATATCATTCCAGAGGGTTACCAGCAAAGACAATGTATCATTTAACATCATCAATCTCCATATTTTTCTCCCTTCATTGACACACAAATTTATCATTCTCATAAACATATAAATACCAAATATCATATCATTCCAGAGGGTTACCAGCAAAAGACATAGTTTCATGATTTCATCAAATCAAGTCTACAGAACTGCATTCTTATAAACTAACAAAAAAAAAAGATGACTCACATGGGGTACAACTAGTAAAATTCACAAACTTGTACAGTGAACATTACAAATTACACGGCTTATGTGTTCTTGTACACATAAAATCAACGCATCACTAAAAAATTAATTGAATCACCTTATACACTTTAAAAATGAGTTATCTTAAGCTTTACATCAAGCACATGGTATGCAAATTACAAATTACTCTTCCATACATGCTTATACAGAGAATGGAAAACATGAAAGAAAGAAAGAAAGAAAGACAAAATACAGAGGAATACCCGATAGTTGATGCTAAGAGAAAGAGAAACAGAAAAGAAAATCTACCCAAAAGAAATCCTTCTCCTTGAATACACGACCTTCTCAATCTAAGTGTCCTCTGAATCCGTATCTCCATTTTTATGCGTTTTTGTCTGTGTGATGTTGTCTCCCCTTCTACTCACGTTCTTCCTTTTTTTATAGAGCCCCAGTCGCACCTGCAGAAATTCAGAAACCAAATCCCCATTAATTTCTAATTGGGAGTAAGAAAGGAAAGAAACAATACTTACCTTCACTTGCTCTTCATCAAGGATGGGAGAGTGGAGAGAAAATTGAGTCACCATAAAGTTCCATGATGCTGATTTGAAAAACGAAATCATGAGACATATGAAAAGGAGTGCGAGATTTTCGTAGTTGCAGAGATATGAATCTGGAAAGATTTGGTAGAGATATGAATCTGGAATGACAAGAAAAACGAGATGGGCATATGGGGGAAGAGAGGGTGGGTGAAGAAGGGAATGATTCTGATGGATCCGGGTCATGGGTAGTAGTGGGCTTGGTTGGTCTGACCCAATAATGAAATAAAACAAAAACAAATAAAAGTTAAAATCTTTTTCTGATTTTTTTCTTTTCTAATTTTTTATTTTAGATTTTTGAATAAATAAAAACAAATAAATTTTATTTTTTTACTCAAAAAATTAAATATTTAACAATTGAATTTAAAATAAAATATTTAAATTTGCTTGAATCAATAGTATCCTGATTCTCTACATCTCATTGTAATATTTAATAATCGAATATTGAATGTGGAGTAATCATTGTGTGATATAATCTCCATATATTTTTAAATAGTGTCATTCTATCTAATACAATGCTATACAATTTTAAATTTGAAAATAATCATAACCTTGCAACGAGGATACGTGCTTTAGAATCCAAATTTTAATATAATGAATTTTAATGCCTTAATTACTATTATGATTATGATATCATCTAATATACCAATGTCAAATAATAAGTGCATGTAATTACAATGACTTTTTATCGAAAACCATTTTCCCTCTCCAACTACTATATCAATTAAAGAATCGAAATTTTGAATTTGAAATGTGAACAAAACTAAATCATATCTCAATCTCAAATAATGAGTGCCTGTATCCCTAAAAATTTGTCAACCAAATGTTTTCTTTAAATTAGGTGGTATCCCAATTTAGCTTCCATTCCTAGACATCATCCTCTCACCGTTTGAATTGTTTTTTTTTGTGTGTAGCCTCTCCTCAGCTATTGTACAAATGGCACCTGGATATGATTTATTCAACAATCATCATAAAATGTATTATTGGTAATATGATCTGCAATCAAGCAGAAAGTGTCTTCTTTGCTTAGAAAACAATTGTATAGAGTAATACAAAAGTTAACAACCAATTTATAAAAAAAATCTTATATACCTAATATCTAAAATGTAAAATATTTTATTGAAATGTTCAAAATTAGTTTATATATCCCGTGCATGGCACGGGTTCTTACGCTAGTAATGAAATAAAACAAAAACAAATAGTTAATATCTTTTTATGATTTTTGTCTTTTCTAATATTTTTTTTTGGAATAAATAGAAACAAACGTCAAAATAAGATGGCAAACTTTTTTTGTAATTTTACTTTTTGCATTTTTTATTTTTTTGAGACTTTAGTGAAAACTAAAGAAAGACCCGGTCAAAATAGGGTGTTCCAAAAAAGGATGATTGGCGGCAATGTAGAAAAATACATAGATTTTAAAAACTGCTTGCAATTTGAGAAATTTTAAATATAATCATCGCTCATAAAAAATTCATATAAAAAAATAAAATTTAAATACATTTAAATTAATTGTAATCATCATTCATATAACATGACAATCAATTTAACAATTAAGCCAAATATAAATTATGAAAAGATGATAGAACATAGATCTTCTCATTATACAAATTTCAGTTAATGTTCTCCAAACCAAATTTGTGTCATTTCCGTTTTCTATTTTCTGATTTTTTCAATACATTGAAACAATTTTAATTCCATACCTCGACTTTTTTACCTTGCATTTAATATTTTCATTTTTTGAAACTCGTTTAAGAATATTTTCAACCCTATATAACATAAATAAAATAAAACTATTTAAATATTATATAATTATATCTATCTATCTATAAATATCACAAAGCAATCCCATATGCAAAAACAATTGGTCATGTGTCACTTGCCACGTGTTGTTGCTAGAATTTTTTGATTTTTTTTATATACAATTTTTTTTGATTTTCTATTTTTCTATTGTACATATAAAAATAAGAAAAGTGAAAATTAATTGAAATTAAATATAATGGATTACAATTAAGTGCCCCGTCACCAATTGATTTTTATTTCCTTTCTGCACCAATTAATTGAAAATTTAATTTTTCTATTGTACTTATTAAAATCTATAATATATTTATCTGCATATATCTATATTTATATATTTATAAATATCTATAAATAATACTATTATATCCCCTATGTAAGGATAGATTGACATGTGTCCTCTGCCACTTATCATTACTAGAAAAAAATTAATTTTCTCCTTTATTTATTAAAAAAAGAAAATGGAAATTAATTGAAATCAATTTTTAAATTGATTGTAATCAGAATAAAATTAATATAATTAAAAAAAATGAAATTAAAAAAAATATGAAAATTAATTGAAATCAATTTAAATTTATTGAAATCAGAATAAAATTAAGATAACTGAATTTATATATAAAACAAAAAAAAATGAGAATTATTTTAAATCGATTGAAATCGAAATAAAGGAAAGATAATTGAGATTAATTGAAAAAAATTTAAATTGATTGTAATCAGAATAAATTGAAGATAATTTAAATTAATTTAAATTAAAAAAAGGAAAAACTAAAATTAATTTAAATTGATTGTAATCAGAATAAAGGAAATATAATTGAAATTAACTAGAATCAATTTAAATTAATTGATATTACTAGGATCAAAATAAACGAAAATCAAACTTTGATTGCTTTTAAACAATAAATATGATGTAGTAATCATCATAATGATATAGTATTTAAAAAGTTAATAACTATCCTATTAACCAATTCAATTAAAATTTTAAATTTGTAAAAAAAAAATTATATGCGTGGGATATTCTTTGTGCAATAAGCATGCCATATTTGATGGTTTTGGAAATTTTTAAACCAGAGTTAATAACAAATATTAATTGTGAACACCTAATTTTGCCCGGATTTTTTTAATTAATGTTTTGAAAAATAGTAAAAAAAATGATGATAAAAATAAAACAAAAAATATTTTTATTCTTGGCCCAATTTTCTTTTTGTTGTTGCAAGTGTTGAGCCCATAACCCAAACTCAAATAAAAAAAGAAAAAAGAAAAATAATGCTTAAAATAAAAATAAAGATAAACATTAAAATTATGTTTTGCTGTTCTACCTCTTCTGCTCTCATGCTTGTACCCCTCTTTGTCATCTTCTTCTTTTTCAAAGAAAAAGAGGGATAATGGTACAGCCCTCCCTACCCTTGCACCAGCCAAGCAAGGTGGTGGAGCAAAAACTGATTTGCTCCCCACTACTTGTATCCACACCAGCTGGCCTAACAAGGAGATTTGTCATCTTCTTCATTTTTTGTGCTATATATTGCATTGAACAGTGACCAGAGGGGGGGGGGGGGGGGATTGGTTCTTATAAGCTAAGAAAAAAAATCAATCAAGAACACGCCTAAGAGTTTCTCTGCTCGTTTCCTCTCCATCTTTTGGTTTCATCCTCCAAAAAAAAAGCAAACAACAACAACAAAACACAAAAACAAAGCAAACCACACACACACTCACCTTCATCCTTCCACCTTCATCTTCCTCCCTCTCACTTCACCTTCCTCCTTCATCTCCCCACAACTCAGACACCATCATCTCAGCCACCATCATTGCAGCCGCCGTCACGCAACCGCAGATCCCAGAACCAAGCGCCATCGAACCCGCAAGCTCCGCCGTTGCTGTTGCCATCTCGTTCCTCACCGTCACGACCCGACCCAGATTCGCTCATCCCCACCGCGAATCCACCCAGACCACCCCCTCCATTGCGCATCGCGCCTTTCTCCGCCGCCCTCCACTCACGAAACGCCCCTATGCTTCACCGTGAGCCACGGATTCAAGATCCACATCAGAACCTACACATCTCCACCCTCTTTTGTGCTCGCTGCCTACTGTCGCCGTGCCGTCTACGACCAGCCGCCGTCTGGTTCTCAGTCACCGTCACCTGGCTCAAGGCTCCACCATCATACTGGCTCCCCCGGCCCTTTTGTGTCTCTTGTTGGTAACTTAATGTGGATAAGCAGAAGTTTTCCTTCTTTGACAGCTTTTATTTCTATTTCTTTGTTAAGTTAGTTTTAATTTTTTTTTTTGATGATAGGGACCTGATCTGCTTGGTTGGTCAATGTTGGGTCTATATGGTCTTTTTTTTTAAAACAAAATAGAAAATCTTTTGAAGGCTTTAAATTTCAAATTCAAAAAAACTTTTTTTGCAAAAGAACCAAAAGATTAAAAAAAAACTGCCTTTAAAGTTTTAAATAAATAAAAAACTTTTCTAAATTTAAAAATCTCTTTTCAAAATAAAAAAAAATAAAAAAAATCATTTTTTATGAAATATAATCTTTTGAGTTCACGCAACAATCTATGGTGTTGATGTATGGATTTTTTCATCCTCAAGTGCCGTATGAATTGTAAGGGTTCACCGTATAGCTTTGCTATCTTTAACCCTGTGCAAGAGTGAATTCCCTTTTGTAAAAAAATATTAAACGTTTTTTTCAATTTACACTTTTAACCAATTTTACCCAATTTAATTTTATAAAATCTTTTTTGAATTCATGCAACAATATACGATATTGATGTATGGATTTATTCATCCTCAAGGGTCATATGAATTGTAAGGGTTTATCGTATAGCACTGCTATCTTGGACTCTGTGCAAAGGTGAATTTATTTTAAAACAAAATTCTTTTCTAAAACAAAAAACCCAAAAAAAAAAATCAATTCTTTATCAAAATTATAATCAACCAATCAATCAAATATTTTCTAAAGAACTACGTGGCTTTGAGTTTCCCATCGCACCCGTGAATACGTAGGAGCAGGAGAAATCATCTTGTCAAGCCAAAACTAATTTTTTTTTCTTTTTTTTGTCTCTTTTTATGTTAAAATAATTAATCAAAATAATTAAATTTTTCAATTTTTAGGGATGCTCTATGGACACGATGTCATGTTCAGTCCCTTAGATATGAGGTTACCCAGTGGACTCATGTGCCATGTTCAACCTCATTTAATTTTTATATCAATAAATTTAAAAATATAAAAATTTAAAAATTTAAAATATTAAAAGTTAAAAATAATCCTTTCTTGTAAATATTTTTTCTGGGGGTAAAATAAATATTTAAAAGGCTATTAAAATGTTTTGCACAATTAACTTGAGGTACCGTTTTTTAAACGGGCGATGTGGGGTGCTAACACCTTCCCTACTCGTAACCGACTCCCGAACTCATCTCTCTCTCTTTTTTAGACCAGTTTCCTTAAAATAAATGGTTTTTCCAATGTTTTTTTTCCCAAAAATAACTATTGGTGGCGACTCCCTTTTTTTACCTCTTTTTTCGAGGTGCCCGGACGGGACGGTCGCGACAGCTGGCGACTCCACTGGGGATTTTTGAGAGTCTAGCCTAACATAGTTGGTTGTGCATTTTTTTTAATAGCTTTGAAAATATTAGTTTTACCCTTCTTTGTTTTATTTATTTCGTATTTAGTTTTATAAGTTCTTATAAATGTCTTTGTATATTCTTGCAACCTTAGGGTAGAGAACCATTGTATTGGTGTTGTTTGTTCCTTTTTTTTGCAGGTTTGGGGTAGTTTTGTTTTAGGAGGTTTTGTAAAGGTTTGTACGCTCCCATCACACACATCACTATCACATGTTGCTCATACTTTTGGGCTCTATACCCGAGTCTTGGAATGCCATAAGATTAGAAGGGGCTTCAGTGATGTTATTGTGATGCTTTTGCGTCCCTGACAGTCACTGATTCTCCCACTCGGATTGCTACCGGTACATGGACTACCATATTGTGACTTATTTGTCCCTGTGGTGAGGTTCATGGATTTGGATCCTTATCTTTTAGATGAGGGTAATCCGGGGACCATATGCTTAGAGGTCTAGATCTGTCCTAAAAGTCATGCACATAAAATGCCATTAGCAGCTTACCAAAATAGGGTCTTGACTTCAGAACTCCCAACTTTAGGATATGACCTATGTAGGACAAAAGGGAGCACATTCCATCTTTTTCTGCAACATGAATAATCACATTTATATCTCATGTGTAACAGCCCGTTTTTAGTTACAATGTTTAAACGGTTAAAATATAATTACACATATGATTAATTATTTTATTTGGATGTTTATGTTAATTTTGTTATGTGGTTTAATTTGAGTAATTAAATTACTCTCTTCAAATTATTTTATTGGGTGCGTTACCACTGACTTATTTCAGTGAATGCATGCTTACTAAACAATAAGTTACATTATTGTCACTATTACTACCAGTACCGAAAAATATTTTAAATAATATGTTTAAGAGAAAAACATTTTCATATTTTTATTCAATTTAATTTTAGAGTTGAAAATAAACTGGTTTGACCTTAATCGGAGATTAAATTTTGGATCGAGTATTTTCTTAGTTGATCAGTCCAATTATTAATCTTTGCTTTAATTTGAATTTCGAAATCATATCTTTATCAATCTTTATTTTTTAGATTCCAAAAAGTAAAAACATGTTTATTTTAGGCTTAATATTTATCACTCATTTTGTACCCACTAGTACAAAAATAAGAAAATTCTCTCTCTTCCTTTTCTTTCTCACCCGTAACTCTCTCTTTCTCTCTTTTTCTCTTTCTTTCTTTCTTTCTTTATCTTTATTCTTCTTTCTTATTCTTTATCTACTGCTGCTTTCTCCCTCACTCCATCTTCTTCCTCCCACTCCAAGCTCATCTCCTCCCTTCTCCCTTCACAGACTCGATCGCGCGCCGCCTCTCGGAGCTCGTCGGCCGTCGTTCATCACCGCAGGGAAGGGAAGACGCGCCACCTGCACACGTCTGCCTCTGCAGCCGCGCGAAGAACCAGCTCCGCCCAGTGAGCCGTCGCGGTGAGTGCTCTCAGCCGCTGTTGATGGTGGTTCTGCCACCCTGGGTTGCTAAACCTTCTTCCTTTCTTTCTAAAAACTTATCCCTTTGTTCTTGAATGTCCCAGAAAACGCGTCCCTGTCTCTGCCGTCGCGTCTGGCCCATCAGCCGCCGTGCCGGACCTCCAAGACAGCCACCACGTCATCTTTCTCTTCCTTGGGTAAGTGGTTTTCTCACTTCCTTTGCTCAGATTCAAAACCCTCAAATTGATTTTGAAACCCTAACCCTAGGTTTTGATTTTAATTCTCAAAATCTGAAAGTAATTGGTGTTTTCTGAAATTGGGAGCATGATTAAGTGTCTCCCTAAATCAATTTTGTCAATATCTTGTTAAACTGATTTTTCTCAATTTTCACCTTGAGCCTAAAACCCCCAAATCTGTTTTTAATTTAAATCAATGAGTTTTTGAGAAATTAAATATATTATTGAATTATATTTATATTTTGATTGTTGAGAAATTAATTTGGTGAATTGTCTGGTTGTTTCTATGTTTAAATTGACTCTCTGGGTTGTCGTTCGTGCTCATGCTTGCTTGCAAGAGGAAGAAATTACTTTCTGGGAACTGTTTGGAGCTAACTGCATCGCTGCCAAGTGCTTTTAAAAACTCTGAACATCTTTAAGGTGGGGGAAAGAACCATTCCATCGTCGGAACCGATAAGTAGTATATAATTTATAATAATGGTGTAGGGCGACCTAAACCCTACTAGTGGTCAAGTAATCGACAATACCAAAATCGTATTGAAATCTTTTCCGTAAAACCAATGACGATTTGGGGATTGTGGGTTTATCGCCTTAGGTTGATTATTCATATTTGAGGATGTTTGAATTATTTACTTTTGATTGTTTGTGATACGCTGGTTGAGGTATTCCATCTGCATGTGACGTATTGTTTCTGTGTTTGAATATTATGATATTGTGGATGTTTGTTGTCTTTCACGGCCGTGATGGTTGTCATGGCCAGGCCGTGACAGAATCTGACTTTGTTATTTATTTGGTTGAACTATTATGATTTGGTTGTGATAAATTGATTTATATGATATTGAGATGTTTGAATATTCTGTTGATTAATGTGTTATGCATGATCTGCCTGTGTTTAATTCTATGCTTAGATAATTTTAAGGAAAGATATATATTGCTCGGAGGTATTTTGTTTGGGTGAGAGTTTTGAATATGAATTAGAAGTGCCTCGCTATTATTGTATAGAAGTGATGTGATATAGAGTGTAAGTGGAGGTTATGAGGAAATGCTTGAGGTACTAGGTTGTTATTGATAAAAGTCAGTGAGAATCATGTGTTGCATTGTTGTTCATAACCGTGTATTTGAGATACACGAGGTCCGAAGTTCTTGTAGACCGTTCCAAATTAGAATTTAAGTTGTGCAACTATAGTGTCATTGCTTTGCATGAGCACCCTTGATAGAGTTGAGAGAGAGAACCAGGGTGTGCACCGACGGTACTGTGCAGCTATAGTGTCATTACTTTGCATGAGCATTCTCATCATGGATGTACACCATGGATGTGAATGTGCACCGGTGTGGGGAACGTGTCACTTGGACGACTGACTGGCATCCCTAACGAGGGATGTGTGACAGTAGTAGTAGTGGCCACGTCAGCATAAAGGTCTAGTTGCATGAGTTGAAGGGTAGAGGATGATGTTATAAAGTATGGATGATTGTAAATTGTCAGTGATGCATGTTTGTGACCGTTATTGTATTATATGCTATGAATCTTTTCCACTTATGATGATAGAACTGTTTCTTATCCCCTGTATCTTTCTGCATGTTGTATTTTGTTTTATTATGAAATCGTACTAGAAGACCTGGTGGGCAAACTTAATGATGAGGGATTGGACGGGATTCCCTATGAGCCGGATGCTAGAGCTCGAGTCTTGACCCATGGTGATTAGGGTCCAGGTAGTATATGGCCAAAGGCCTCGGTGAGACATTTTAGATGTTTTCAGTTGTTTAGTATTTTTGTTTAAGTCTATGCCCGTGAGGGCTCCTACCGAGAGGATACCCTCAACAGTGTTTTGGTAATGTAATAGATAAATATGGGGTATTTATATTATAATCTTGCGAATATTTTATGTTATAAATGAAAACTGTTTATGTGCATGAAAACCAATTTGGGATTACTGTATCTATTTATCTCCCAAGTCTTTATCACGACTGGAGTTTGTATATTTATTTTTCTGCTCCTGGCAGTTGATGTAAGACCAGAGACCATTTATGGTTGGATTAAGTTTTGAGGTTATAAAACTGTCTATCAGGTGTTTTTCCGACGTCATACAAATCTCCGATTTTTAAAGGGGACATTTCGAAAATGATTTGTGAAAATCTCTAACACTAAACGCGTGCTTAAGGAACTAATTACTGAGGTTTTAAACTAAATGTCACAAAGGGGCACAGCGGGGTGTCTCATTTGGTATCAGAGCAGTTTGATTCTGATCGGACTGCTAAAAGTTAGGGTGATGTTACTGGCCGTGTCTAGTTGAGTCCACATCGGATATTGACTATGCTTAGAAATTGGGTAGAAAGTTCGTAGCTTCGTCGTTTTAAGTTCCTAAGTAGAGTCGGGAATTGAAATGATTAATATTCTTAGTCATGATAAACACGATATTTTTGGGATAAGTTACTTGGGTAAGTTGTTGTATAAAAGAGAGTATCATGGTTGGTTGTGCCTTGAAAGTTAGAAAGTAAGATTTGAAATAGGTGTTAGACAATGAGTTTATTGGAAGAATTAATTCTTGTTCATAAGGTATAGTGAACAATTAGTGGTAGGAAGAAATTGTTATTACGGGAATTTATTTTAAGTATTAGATATATTTGGATAATGTGGGTAGTTGTTGAAGATGATAAAGAGACAACAAAATTAGTTTGGGTCTTAATTAGTATAGGATTGAATTAGTTGAAGCCTTGTAGCCTTTTATGGTTGAGATGATGGTTATAGTTGTGGATTTGATTGGAAATCTAAGCTTACAAGTTGGATACTTGGTCCCAAATCTAGTGTTTAACGATGAGAAAGGAATTAGACTCAAGTTTATGAAATTAATACTTGGATGTGAATATAAACTTATTTCTAATGATGTTTATGATGATGATAAGTTTGTTTAAAGAAAATGAGGTTTAAGCATATGGTGTTTATAAGAGGTGTTGATTTGAGTGTGGCTTGTACATGATTAGTATTTAAGTCTTTATGTTGAGAATAAAATTAGTTTCTAATCACTTTGATGTTATTGGAGTTTATTAAGATAAAGTGTAAACCTTAGCTTGTGATGGGATTATTCTTTAAAGTGATATTTGATTTATGAAAATAGTATTAACCCGAACTTGGTTTGAGACACAAGTTTATAAGGAAAATTTAGGGGGATTTGAAATGATTTGGAAACATAATGAAGAAGTTTGAGTATATAGAAATGATATATATGGTTAAATCGAGGTTATTTGGAAATGTTGTGTGGACACATGACAATTAGTAGTAGTTCAAACTAAGAGGATGTTAAGTTAAGATTTTGATATAAAGAAGCTCGGTAGATATGGAAATAGTGTGCTAGTATTTAGGTACATTACTAGGATATGATATTTGAAGAAGATTGTTATTAATGATGAAGGTGATTCTAAGGGAAGGATATGTAGGTAAGTGCTGGTACATATCAAGTTCATATCTAAGGATTTAGTTTGTGAGTGGGGACTTGTTATTATTAAAGGAGGACTAAGAACGGAATGACGATACTTTAGATGAGTAATATTATGGTGATTTCGGATTTGGGAAGGGATGTTTTACCTAGGCATGGTATTCTTGTTAAAATGATGAGTTTGAGCTTCTAGTAAAATCTTAATTGTTATAGAATATACTTTGTTTGGTTTATTATGGCAGTTAATGTAGTTAATGGCTTAGAGTCACGTTTTATATTTCAAATAAGATGTAAGCCTTCATATTTTTTTTTTTGTAAAGTGTTGGTGTGTGATAATTGAATACAGAATTGTAGTTATATGGTTTGATGATCAATAGTTGAATTATAATGATAGTTTTGTTGCATATATTTTGAGATATTGAAGTTAAGATGTGGATTAAGGTGATTATTTTTTATGTTAAATTTTGGTCACTAAGTTAGTGTTTGGACAGAAAAGTAGGTTCTTAAACTAAGGGACTTACTTATGTTGACTTTGTCATTGTTGATCATGCTTTGAGGATTGGAATAAAGACTTGATCAGGCAATACGTAGGATAAATTCAGATTTCCCTTGAGTGCGATAATTCTAAATTAGTTTTGTTAAGATTTACGGTGGATTAGAGATATTGAAAACTATGGGATATGCAGTGGTAGGAATTTTGTTGAAGTGTAGTTATGAATGGTAAGATTAAGAGTAATATCAGCAAGTATGACAAATTACTATAGATCGAAGGATCAAATTTTGACTGAGGCAGAGTATAGTTAAGGAGATTTAGGGTAATGATCAAATGCTTATGGTTATGATCGAATGTAGGAATTTGGAAGATCAAAAGGAAAGTTCCTACTGTAGTTTCACCTAAGTTGGATGTGAATGAAAAGGATGATTTCTTGAGTAAAAATAAGTTTTCTAGAGTAGTTCAAGGTTGTGGAGTTAGATAATTTTAACTGACATGGTTTTTGTTGATTTTAGTATGGAGATGTTTTACTTGGACACTGGAAATGTGTAATCTTATTGTAATTTGGAGTGGTGGAATAAGTCCAAAGGAAACCAAGACTACAATTGTGTGCTTTGGGTTGAAGGTTGATGTATGATGGGGTAAAGTAAGTGTTGAACTTGATGTTCTTTGTGAGGATAAGGTGTTGAAGAAGTTTTGCTAGCAGACAAATTTTGAGGCAAAAAGTGATTAAGTTTTGATTGTGTCTTTCGAGTGTAATAAGTTATGGTGACATGTTCATAATCTTTGAGGTCTTATTATGGTAAATATGTGGTTGATGATCCATAGTGGAAACTGGACATTTTAAATCCAAGATTGCCATTGGGGAGTGTCCACCTGGATTTCTTGGCTTTGTTTTGGGTGCAACTCCTAGGGGTTATGACCTTAGAGAAACTTTGTTTTATAATCTCTTTTCTCGGCTGCAATATATAAGATAAGGGCAGATATGATACAAGCACTTCCTTGCATAGGTCATAGAGCCCTGTCTTTAGATGGAGGAATTGTTAGGAGTTGTGTATTTTCCTTGGACAATAGGGTAGATGTGTATGGGAAAGTTCTTAAACCAGGGATACTAATGGGGCTTGTGAACCAAATTGAAAAGGAGAGGCAAATGAAGGATATGAAATCGAAGTAGGAAAAAGATTCGAGAGGAATTAAGAAGAGAAAGGACTATGTCGGTTTGGTAAGATTGAATTTCTTAGGTTCTTGGAGCGAAGTTTATCATGTGCAACTCAGGCTCAGATGTAGTTAAAGGTTAAATTGAATGGCATAAGAATCAATCCTGTTATAGAATTATAGATGAAAGGAATGAAGCGACGAGAATATAAAGCAGGATTCTAGGGTTAAGGTGTGATTACAAAATCCTGTTTAGTTTTGAGTCATGAAATTCCGAGGACGGAATTTTTTTCTAAGAGGGGTAGTAATGTAACAGCCCGTTTTTAGTTACAATGTTTAAACGGTTAAAATATAATTACACATATGATTAATTATTTTATTTGGATGTTTATGTTAATTTTGTTATGTGGTTTAATTTGAGTAATTAAATTACTCTCTTCAAATTATTTTATTGGGTGCGTTACCACTGACTTATTTCAGTGAATGCATGCTTACTAGACAATAAGTTACATTATTGTCACTATTACTACCAGTACCGAAAAATATTTTAAATAATATGTTTAAGAGAAAAACATTTTCATATTTTTATTCAATTTAATTTTAGAGTTGAAAATAAACTGGTTTGACCTTAATCGGAGATTAAATTTTGGACCGAGTATTTTCTTAATTGATCAGTCCAATTATTAATCTTTGCTTTAATTTGAATTTCGAAATCATATCTTTATCAATCTTTATTTTTTAGATTCCAAAAAGTAAAAACATGTTTATTTTAGGCTTAATATTTATCACTCATTTTGTACCCACTAGTACAAAAATAAGAAAATTCTCTCTCTTCCTTTTCTTTCTCACCCGTAACTCTCTCTTTCTCTCTTTCTTTCTTTCTTTCTTTCTTTCTTTCTTTCTTTCTTTCTTTCTTTCTCTTTCTTCTTCTTTCTTATTCTTTATCTACTACTGCTTTCTCCCTCACTCCATCTTCTTCCTCCCACTCCAAGCTCATCTCCTCCCTTCTCTCTTCACAGACTCGATCGCGCGCCGCCTCTGGGAGCTCGTCGGCCGTCGTTCGTCACTGCAGGGAAGGGAAAACGCGCCACCTGCACACGTCCGCCTCTGCAGCCGCGCGAAGAACCAGCTCCGCCGCAGTGAGCCGTCGCGGTGAGTGCTCTCAGCCGCTGTTGATGGTGGTTCTGCCACCCTGGGTTGCTAAACCTTCTTCCTTTCTTTCTAAAAACTTATCCCTTTGTTCTTGAATGTCCCAGAAAACGCGTCCCTGTCTCTGCCGTCGCGTCTGGCCCATCAGCCGCCGTGCCGGACCTCCAAGACAGCCACCACGTCATCTTTCTCTTCCTTGGGTAAGTGGTTTTCTCACTTCCTTTGCTCAGATTCAAAACCCTCAAATTGATTTTGAAACCCTAACCCTAGGTTTTGATTTTAATTCTCAAAATCTGAAAGTAATTGGTGTTTTCTGAAATTGGGAGCATGATTAAGTGTCTCCCTAAATCAATTTTGTCAATATCTTGTTAAACTGATTTTTCTCAATTTTCACCTTGAGCCTAAAACCCCCAAATCTGTTTTTAATTTAAATCAATGAGTTTTTGAGAAATTAAATATATTATTGAATTATATTTATATTTTGATTGTTGAGAAATTAATTTGGTGAATTGTCTGGTTGTTTCTATGTTTAAATTGACTCTCTGGGTTGTCGTTCGTGCTCATGCTTGCTTGCAAGAGGAAGAAATTACTTTCTGGGAACTGTTTGGAGCTAACTGCATCGCTGCCAAGTGCTTTTAAAAACTCTGAACATCTTTAAGGTGGGGGAAAGAACCATTCCATCATCAGAACCGATAAGTAGTATATAATTTATAATAATGGTGTAGGGCGACCTAAACCCTACTAGTGGTCGAGTAATTGACAATACCAAAATCGTATTGAAATCTTTTCCGTAAAACCAATGACGATTTGGGGATTGTGGGTTTATCGCCTTAGGTTGATTATTCATATTTGAGGATGTTTGAATTATTTACTTTTGATTGTTTGTGATACGCTGGTTGAGGTATTCCATCTGCATGTGACGTATTGTTTCTGTGTTTGAATATTATGATATTGTGGATGTTTGTTGTCTGTCACGGCCGTGATGGTTGTCATGGCCAGGCCGTGACAGAATCTGACTTTGTTATTTATTTGGTTGAACTATTATGATTTGGTTGTGATAAATTGATTTATATGATATTGAGATGTTTGAATATTCTGTTGATTAATGTGTTATGCATGATCTGCCTGGGTTTAATTCTATGCTTAGATAATTTTAAGGAAATATATATATTGCTCGGAGGTATTTTGTTTGGGTGAGAGTTTTGAATATGAATTAGAAGTGCCTCGCTATTATTGTATAGAAGTGATGTGATATAGAGTGTAAGTGGAGGTTATGAGGAAACGCTTGAGGTACTAGGTTGTTATTGATAAAAGTCAGTGAGAATCATGTGTTGCATTGTTGTTCATAATCGTGTATTTGAGATACACGAGGTCCGAAGTTCTTGTAGACCGTTCCAAATTAGAATTTAAGTTGTGCAACTATAGTGTCATTGCTTTGCATGAGCACCCTTGATAGAGTTGAGAGAGAGAACCAAGGTGTGCACCGACGGTACTGTGCAGCTATAGTGTCATTGCTTTGCATGAGCATTCTCACCATGGATGTACACCATGGATGTGAATGTGCACCGGTGTGGGGAACGTGTCACTTGGACGACTGACTGGCATCCCTAACGAGGGATGTGTGACAGTAGTAGTAGTGGCCACGTCAGCATAAAGGTCTAGTTGCATGAGTTGAAGGGTAGAGGATGATGTTATAAAGTATGGATGATTGTAAATTGTCAGTGATGCATGTTTGTGACCGTTATTGTATTATATGCTATGAATCTTTTCCACTTATGATGATAGAACTATTTCTTATCCCCTGTATCTTTCTGCATGTTGTATTTTGTTTTATTATGAAATCGTACTAGAAGACCTGGTGGGCAAACTTAATGACGAGGGATTGGACGGGATTCCCTATGAGCCGGATGCCAGAGCTCGAGTCTTGACCCATGGTGATTAGGGTCCAGGTAGTATATGGCCAGTGCGTCTGGTGAGACATTTTAGATGTTTTCAGTTGTTTAGTATTTTTGTTTAAGTCTATGCCTGTGAGGGCTCCTACCGAGAGGATACCCTCAACAGTGTTTTGGTAATGTAATAGATAAATATGGGGTATTTATATTATAATCTTGCGAATATTTTATGTTATAAATGAAAACTGTTTATGTGCATGAAAACCAATTTGGGATTACTGTATCTATTTATCTCCCAAGTCTTTATCACGACTGGAGTTTGTATATTTATTTTTCCGCTCCTGGCAGTTGATGTAAGACCAGAGACCATTTATGGTTGGATTAAGTTTTGAGGTTATAAAACTGTCTATCAGGTGTTTTTCCGACGTCATACAAATCTCCGATTTTTAAAGGGGACATTTCGAAAATGATTTGTGAAAATATCTAACACTAAACGCGCGCTTAAGGAACTAATTACCGAGGTTTTAAACTAAATGTCACAAAGGGGCACAGCGGGGTGTCTCATCATGCATCATAACGATTTTCCGCACGCATCCCACATGCACCTTAACATGCCATTCATTCATGCATCTTGTTACACTCATTCTTATTCATTGTATACTCGTGCAAGTAGTATTTTAGGCCATGCATCGTCAATATGTCATTCATTCCTGCATCTTGGTACACTCCCATGCATAAGTTTTTGCTTTCCAAATGTTATTAATAAAATAAAATTTCCCTTGCACAGATAATTTGGTGAGAGATATCACCTTTCATAACAAGAGATGGGAAAAGTCAGACACACTAGCAATGCTCCCGCCACCAAGAGCTCCAGGGTGATTTTGAACTCATTAGAGAATTTTAAAGAGTTGAGCCAATCTTTGCCTCAAGAACATCGAAAAAGCTTCGCCAAGAAGTATGGAGGGATCTTGGACCTGATTTTCATACCGGTTCAAGCTACTGCTTTGAGTGCTCTAAGTCGGTATTGGAGCCCACATCTCAGATGCTTCGAGTTGCCAAACATGGACGTTACACCCACCATTGAAGAATATGCTTGCCTGTTAAGGTTGCCAATTGCTAGTGTATTTGAGACAACATCTATTGTGGAGAGTTGTTTTTCCCCTAGATTTGTTGCAAACTCGATTTCATCTTATGAGCACAATGCTCTCTGTGTGGGATGGAGGGACCATCTCTTGCCTGTTATAAGGTGTTAACTCAAAATAATAATAATAATAATAAACTCCAAAGGTGTTTTTCATAAAAGCTTTTTGCATTTTTTCCAACATTTTGTTCACTTTTGTTTCGATTAAAACAGTGTGTGGCTTTTCTGAAAAATTGCTCAAAGACACCCTTATCGCACTCGGTCACAGATAAGAGCCATGGCGGATGAACTAGAAGAAGTCCAAGAGATCAGGGATGAAGTCAGTCAAATCAAGGATCAGATGACTAAGATGATGGAGATCCTACAAGCAATGCAGAAGGAAAAGAACATAGAGGAGAACCTTCCAGCCTTGAATGAAGGACATCCGGCCACACCTCTCATTCTGCCCTGTCTTGCTCAGATTCCTATTCAAGGCTTCAACCAACCAGGGGTCATGATGCCTCTCACTATTTATCCACGCAACCAAACTCATCTTTCATTTGACCCGAACAATCCCCCATACGGCTTACCTCATTGATTTGTTCCACCAACGGCCCTCATCCCACAAGATGGCATCCAAAACTCTGAACATATCACTCAGACACAAACCCCCATCGATGCTGTCGAAATGCCACAAACACAAACTGTCAACCCTACAGATGGTAACACCCCGACAGTGACACTTTATGCCAATCCAAAAAATCCACAATACACCCTACATTATGGACCCCAGGGGACTCAAATGATGCCAAACTTCAGGTCCTCCTACATGACATACCCCTTTCCCTAGAATGTGTACTGTGAAACTCCAGCGAATCAGTCGGGAGGGAATTCCCAATCTAAAGAAAAGTTGGAAGTGTTAGAGGAGAGACTGCGGGCCATTGAAGGGGCAAATAGTTATGGTCTTCGGGATGCCTCAGAGCTTTGCCCGGTGCCAAATGTTACAATTCCACCAAAATTTAAGGTACCTGATTTTGACAAATATCGGGGAACCACTTGTCCCAAAAACCATTTGACCATGTATGTAAGGAAGACGACATCATACGCTCAAGATGATAAGATCTTGATTCACTTATTCCAGGACAGTTTAACTGAGGCAGCTTCAAATTGGTACACGCATCTCGAACGGGCTCACGTCAGATCCTTCAATGATCTAGCAGATGAATTCCTGAAGTAATACAAGTACAATATTGACATGGCTCCCGATAGGATGCAACTCCAAAATATGGCAAAGAGAGACAAAGAGACTTTCAAGGAGTATGCACAACGATGGAGGGAACTGGATGCTCAGGTAGAACCTCCATTGACTGAGAAAGAAATTGTGGCAATGTTCATTGATACACTCCAGTCGCCTTTCTATGATAGGATGATTGGGAGTGTGTCATCGAACTTTTCTGACATGGTCATCATCGGTGAGAGAATTGAAAGTGGAATGAGGAATGGCAATATCACTGAGACTTCAGTAATGAACGGCCCGAAGAGAGCCCCGTTTGTGAAAAAGAATGAGGGAGAAGCACATGAAGTAACCTTTGAAAAAAAGAAACCGAACCAATTTAGACCAAACCGAACACCTACCTTCCAAGCCCAATACGCCCCGTATTACCAACCACCTCCATACCACCAGGCCAACCAGCCATACATCGCTGCCACCTCACAATTTCCAAATCCTCAACAGATGGCTCCTTACCGGCCATCATAGCCCTCTCAACCTCAAACACACCCTACCATGCCACCTCAAATTGTTCAACCCCTAGGTCCAAACCCAAACACCATCCAAACAAGACCACCGTATAACTCGGAAAGAAAGCCAGTACACTTTGACCCAATACCCATGACCTACACTGAGCTACTGCATCAGCTTATAAGCAAGTCTGTGTTGACTCCTATCCCAATGAAACCATTGGGGCCTCCTTATCCGAAGTGGTTTGACCCAAATGCTAAATGTGAGTATCATGCGATGGCAATAGGTCATTCCACTGAGAACTGCAGAGCTTTCAAATTTAAAGTACAAGTGCTTATTGATGCTAAGTGGTTGAGCTTTCAAAAAGATGCTCCGAATGCGGCATAAGGTCCTATGCCAAATCATGGGGGTTCGGGAGTCAATGCCGTTGATAGCTTTATGGAACCTACTCTTAAGAGTCAAGTGGCTGATGTTAGAACTCCCATGAGAGTTATTTTAAGGGAGATGCAAAAACATGGATTGGTGCAAACCTCAATTGTTGAAGAGAAGACTCTTGATGAAGAGATAAGGCACGACTTCGACGGGAATATGGGGCATTCAATTGAAGACTGTGCAGAATTTCGACAGGTTGTGCAACAGTTAATCGATATGAAGATTATCCTAATTGGTTGTGAATCGAATGAGTGTGGCATTAACATGATCGCTGAATCTACAATTTCCCTAACTCCAGTTAAGATAACTCCTTTTACTGTTGTGATTAATCCTCAACCGGTTCCTGAGCAAGTCGCTCCGAAGCCAGTGGTGATACACTATACTGAGAAGGAGCCTATGCCAGTTTCGAGTGGGCCAACACCAGTTGTCATCCGAGTCCCAGGTCCTTTCCCTTACAAGGACACCAAAGCGGTGCCATGGAAATATGATAGGCAAGTTCAACAAAGTCCTCCCAACGGGACCACTGTGGTTACCAACATTTTGGGAATTGGTGGAATGACTAGGAGTGGTCGCATTTATACTCCAGAGGTATTGCGAAGGGAGGGAACAGAAAAGGAAGAAAAAGATCGTAAGGGAAAAGAGAAGGTGGAAGGAACGCCGGCTGAAAAGGATACCAAAAGGGGTGATAATAAAAAGGAGGTATCTAATGAAGAAGTCGACAAATTCTTGAAGTTCATCAAGCAAAGCGAATACAATATAGTGGATCAATTGAATCAAACTCCAGCTCGGATATCTCTTTTGTCTTTGTTGATGAATTCTGAGCCACATAGAAGAGTACTGATGAAGGTGTTGAATCAAACTCATGTCTCTCATGACATCACAATTGATAAGCTTGATAACATCGTGGGTAACATCGTTCCTGATAATTATATCACTTTCACTGATGATGAAATTCCAGCTGAAGGAATAGGGCACAACAAGGTGTTACATATCTCTGTGAAGTGTTGAGATCATTGTTGGTGTAAGCCCTAGAGGCCAGTGTATTTCTCAGACTTACATTTGTATCTTGCTATTATATATATATATGATATGAGGCATTCTAGTTTATTGTGTTACTTGTTTAAACATAATAAAGTCCTTAGAATAGAAATTTCAGTTTAATAGAATATCAAGTATATGACTTGATCGTGAGACACTATTGAACAATGAAATCCTATTCTTAAATATCCGTAGTCAAGTATTTTATTAATAAGGACAATAATAATACATTGAGACTATTATGTGTGCAGACTGATGACCATATCTCACGGGTCATGGATATGAGATATCGAGTCGCCACATAGGTACACATTAGAGTAATGATGTACTGGATTGACCCACCATGAGAACACTACATGGAGCGTTGTGTGAGTGTCATAAGTAGTTCTCATAGTGACAATGGTGTATGCAATCCTTCGACCTGAAATCGCTACGATCCCTACATGAGGAGTCGTGTGCTTTAATATCATCAAACGTCATCTGTAATAGGATGATTATAAAGACGGACATTGGGCATACCACGAACCATGCAGAGGGATGTGAGTGACCTAGATGGAATTTGTCCCTCCTACATAACAGGAGTAATATTTGTGGGCCCCCTGATAGAGTGAGTCTGTAAAATGCATGGCCGTGCTGAAATGAGTCAATATGAGATATTGACCTCATTTGTTGTTAAGTCTACTCGGGTATCAGGAAACATGATATTGAACCATACAAGGGTGACACATTCCATGTCTTGTGTTCAATATAGATATATGGACAAAGGGATAATAATGCACATGAATAATTGTCACAGAATGGTTTCGTCAAATCACTGACTTTCTCACTTCTTAGGTAGCAGTGATGTATTTCTAGATACCGCTCACTGTTTGTAATATTAAATGGGATTTAATATTACTACTAACGTTTTGGTAACCTATAGGGTCACACACATAAGAGCGGATTAAAAGAAGCATTAAAAGGAGAGTTGGACTTTTCTATTGGGCCTAGCGCATAGTACATGGGGCTTAGGTCAAACGCTGCTCACTAACTCACTTAAGGAGGTGCTGCTATAAGTAGACCACTTAAGCTATTGTGCACACACGGTTTTGTTTTACCCTAGCCGCACATAGAGAGTGAGAGTGAGCAGCAGGTCTCGATTTTCGAAGCTAGCACTGTGAGACAGAGACACTTCGGGTTCGTGACGTTGGACGTTAACGGAATCTGCTCGTGTGGATACCTTAGAGACATCGTTCGTGCGGTGTTCGTGATAGACGATTGTAATCAACTGTCATCGCTTCAAGAGGTAAATCTTCTAACCATGAATCGTGACCATTCGCAAGGATCCTTCGATGGGAATTTTTCCGCTGCGTTATTTTTTTTATACGCAAATTCCCAACAATCATGTCATGGCTAGGGTTCTCATTGATAATGGTTCTTCTTTGAATGTAATGCCAAAGTTAACACTGGCAAAGTTGCCTTTCGATGGAACTCATATGAAGCCAAGTATGATGATTGTAAGAGCTTTCGATGGCACCCGAAGGGAAGTTATGGGAGAAATTGAATTACCCATTCAGATTGGCCCTTGCACCTTTGAAATACTCTTCCAAGTAATGGACATTATGCCAACTTACAATTGTCTCCTGGGACGACCATGGATCCATTCGTCTGGAGCTGTACCTTCCACATTGCACCAAAAAGTGAAGTTCATTATCGATAGTAAATTGATAATTGTTTCTGGAGAAGAGGATATGTTGGTGAGTAAGCCATCAACAACCCCTTACATTGAAGCCGTCGAAGAAGCTCTCGTGACCGCTTTCCAATCGCTTGAAATTGCCAATGCCACTTATGTTGGGGACGGTGCTCCACTCTTGAAACCTCAGTCATCTAAAGCGTCCATTATGATGGCTAGGGTTATGCTCGGAGGAGGATACCGACCCGAAAGCGGTTTAGGGAAGAATAGCCAAGGTGTCACTGACATCCTCATGCTCACCGAGAACAAGGACAAGTTTGGGTTGGGATATAAACCCACCAACAAGATGAGGGTTATAGAAGAAAAGAAAAGAAAGAGGTTGGCTCGGCTGGAAAATCGTGAATACGAGGCTGAAAGGGTTCCCATCTGTGACATTCGATAGAGCTTCCGAAGTGTAGGGTTCGCATTCCTGGACCAAGCAGCAGTTGTTGAAGATGATTACCTCGCCGATCATGGTGTCAATTTGGTGTATCCATGCCCTCCGGATATAGTGCTCAACAATTGGGAGGTCATTGAGTTCCCCAGGACCATAGAGGTTTTTTCAAAGTAATTCTGTAATGCTTATCCTTTAGCTTTGCCCAAGGCTTTAGGATTTTTGTTGTAATGGGCTTACTTGTTTCCGTTTCAGTATAACTTATCAATAAATGCATGCATTCAATATCTTTATGTTCTTATCCCTTTTGTTTTTTTACTTTCGCTTTTATTCGTTGTTCCTCACCAATAAATGCAGTTTCCCATCTTTAACCTTTATTCATTCATCTTTCCCTGATAACTATCAAAATGCAGATCTAAAAGTGACTCTCTTGAAATGATAGTGTTAATAACTCAGCATACAGTTTTGACTATCCTATTGATCATGCTGATGAGGTTGTTGATGGTGATAGGGAAGTCCCTCCTGAACTGTTGAGGTTGGTAGAGCAAGAAGCCAGGCAAATTCGGCCCCATGAAGAGCCGAGCGAACTAATCAATTTGGGAACCGAAGATGATAAGAAAGAGGTCAAGATCGGTCTTTCTCTAAAAGAAAAGGAGCGAAGTAGGATGATCAAGTTATTGATGGATTATAAAGATGTTTTCGCATGGTCATACCAAGACATGCCAGGGTTAGACCCTAGTGTAGCAGAACACAAATTGCCATTGAAGCCGGAGTGTCCTCCAGTAAAGCAAAAGCTACGAAGGATGAAAGCGGAAATGTCTTTAAAGATTAAGGAGGAGGTCAAGAAGCAACTGGATGCGGGTTTCGTAGAAGTGGTAAAGTACCCTCAATGGGTCGCTAATATCATTCCTGTCCCCAAGAAAGATGGAAAGGTTCGAATGTGTGTTGACTATCGAGATTTGAACAGGGCTAGCCCCAAAGATGATTTTCCTCTGCTTCATATTGATGTTCTTGTAGATAATACTGCCCAACATGCATTATTCTCTTTCATGGATGGATTCTCAGGATATAATCAGATCAAGATGGAGCCTGAAGATATGGAGAAAACTACATTTGTCACTTTATGGGGAACCTTTTGCTACAAGGTTATGCCCTTTAGCTTGAAAAATGCTGGGGCAACATATCAACTGGCTATGGTGGCTTTATTCCATGACATGATGCATAAGGAGATAGAAGTTTATGTAGATGACAAGATTGCCAAGTCTAGATCTGAAGATGACCATGTTGATAATCTGCAGAAACTTTTTGAGTGGTTAAGAAAGTTTAAGCTCCGACTGAATCCAGCCAAATGCACTTTTGGGGTGAAATCAGGCAAACTTATGGGGTTCATTATTAGTCAAAGAGGAATAGAGGTTGATCCTGAAAAAGTTCGAGCAATTATCGATATGCCAGCACCTCGAACGGAGAAAGAAGTTCGTGGGTTTTAGGAAGATTGAACTACATTTCCCGGTTCATCTCCCAACTGACCGCAACATGTGAACCAATCTTTAAATTGCTACGCAAAAATCAGGCAGTAACATGGAATGAAGATTGTCAAAAAGCCTTTGAGAAGATCAAACAATACCTATAGGAGCCTCCTGTCTTGGTTCCCGCAGTTCCAGGAAGGCCTCTCATCATGTATTTGACTGTGCTAGATGAATCTATGGGTTGCGTGTTGGGGCAACACGATGAGTCAGGAAGAAAAAAAAAGCCATCTATTATCTAAGCAAGAAGTTCACCAGCTGTGAAGCCAACTACTCACTGTTGGAATGCACTTGCTGTGCTTTGGCTTGTGCGGCCCGCCGTTTGAGGCATTACATGTTGTGTTACACTACTTGGTTGGTGTCCAAAATGGATCCAATCAAGTATATCTTCGATAAGCCTGCTCTGACTGGAAGAATTGCTCACTGGCAAGTCCTGCTATCAGAATACGACATTGTCTATGTCACCCAAAAAGCAGTAAAAGGTAGCGCTCTCGTAGAATATCTAGCAAATCAGCCAGTAGAAGATTATGGATCAATGCAATGCGATTTCCCATATGAAGATATAATGGCTTTGTTTGATCACGTACAATCACCAGAAAAAGAAAAGTGGACTTTGTTATTTGATGGAGCTTCTAATGCATTGGGGCATGGAATCGGGGCAATACTAATCTCATCGAAAAATGATTATTTCCCCGTCACTGCAAGGCTTTGCTTTGATTGTACAAACAACATAGCCGAAGATGAAGCTTGTGCGCTTGGGATCCTGACAGCGATAGAATCAAAGGCAAGGATACTGGAGGTATATGGGGACTCTGCATTAGTCATCCACCAGCTAAGAGGGGAATGGGAAACCCGAGATGCCAAGTTAATCCCGTACCATGATTACATCAAGGGTTTGATAGAGCAGTTTGATGAAGTCACATTTCACCATATTCCTCGAGAAGATAACCAATTAGCTGACACACTGTCAACCCTGTCCTTGATGTTCAAGGTAAGTGACGAGAGGAACCTACCACTCATCAAAATGGAAAGTCGTGATCATCCTGCATATTGTCAAGTGATAGAGGAAGAGCCTGATCAAGAACCGTGGTACTATGACCTCAAATTCTTCATCCAAAGAAGGGAATACCCTCCGGGTGCTTCAGAAAATGACAAAAGAACTCTAAGAAGACTTGCAATGGGTTTCAATTTAGATGGAGGTATTCTTTACAAAAGAAATCATGACATGGTGTTGTTGAGGTGCATTGACGCAAACGAAGCTAAACGGATAATTGAGGAGGTACATGAAGGATCTTTTGGAACACACACGAGCGGTCATGCAATGGCCAGGAAAATCTTGAGGGCTGGCCAATATTGGTTGACAATGGAGGCTGATTGCTTTAATTATGCAAAGAAGTGTCATAAGTGTCAAATATATGCTGATAAGGTTCATGCGCCGCCAGCTTCCTTGAATGTCATGTCGGCAACCTGGCCGTTCTCAATGTGGGGAATGGATGTGATCGGTCTAATCGAACCAAAAGCCTCGAATGGGCATCGCTTCATTCTTGTTGCCATTGATTATTTCACAAAGTGGGTTGAGGCTGCATCATATGCCAATGTGACCAGGAATGTTGTAACATCCCTGGCTGCTTTATGGATTAACGACTGTCCCCACAAACCAACACGGGTCTTTTCAGGGTGCTTTGTCCTCACTCACACGCTTCCCGGGAAAACTTCCCAGGAGGTCACCCATCCCATAATTGCTCCAAGTCAAGCTCGCTTAACTATGGATTTCTTAAGTGATGGGCTATCGAAAAGAAGATGAATCTTGTTAGTATAGGTAGTACCAATCAATTCATATAAGTCATCCTCAACTGTATAGTCCCATACCTACACAGTCTCAGGATCCCTCTCATTCGGGTGTGTAATCGGTTCATTCATGTGTCCCTCCGCCTAGAAGCCCGCCAGGAGCCGCTCCTTGTCCGTGCCTTCTTGCACCGGCGATCACTCCCCGCCCTCGTCGGTACCCAGGTGTTACATGCCCACCAGCTTTCGCTTGGTTTGTCCCCGAACCACACCATACTGGAAGAGGTGCCGCTCTGATACCATTTGTAACATCCCTGACTGCTTTATGGATTAACGACTGTCCCCACAAACCAACACGGGTCGGGTGTTACATGCCCACCAGCTTCCGCTTGGTTTGTCCCCGAACCACACCGTACTGGGAGAGGTGCTTCTCTGATACCATTTTGTAACATCCATGGCTGCTCTATGGATTGACGACTGTCCCCACAAACCAAAACGGGTCTTTTCAGCGTGCTCTGTCCTCACTCACACGCTTCCTGGGAAAACTTCCCAGGAGGTTACCCATCCCATAATTGCTCCAAGTCAAGCACGCTTAACTGTGGAGTTCTTAAGTGATGGGCTCCCGAAAAGAAGATGCATCTTGTTAATATAGGTAGTACCAATCAATTCACATAAGTCATTCTCAACTGTATAGTCCCATACCTACACAGTCTCAGGATCCCTCTCATTCGGGTGTGTAATCGGTTCATTCATGTGTCCCTCCGCCTAGAAGCCTGCCAGGAGCCGCTCCTTGTCCTTGCCTTCTTGCACCGACGATCACTCCCCGCCCTCGTCGGCACTCGGGTGTTACAAATGTCGTGATCAAATTTGTAAAAAGAGAATTAATTTGTCCTTATAGGTTGCCAAGTGAGATTATCACTGATAATGCGACTAACTTGAACAACAAGATGATGAAAGAGATGTGCGAAAACTTCAAAATATAGCATCACAATTCCTCCCCGTACCGCCCAAAGATGAACGGAGCAGTTGAGTCCGCTAATAAAAATATCAAGAAGATTGTCCAAAAGATGGTGGTGACATATAAGGATTGGCACGAGATGTTACCTTTTGCTTTGCACGTCTATCGTACCTCTATTTGCACCTCGACAGGGGCAACGCCATATTCTTTAGTGTACGGGATGGAGGCAGTGCTCCCGATTGAAGTAGAGATCCCATCATTAAGGGTATTGAGAGAGGCAGAATTGGAAGAAGGCGAGTGGATCCAAGATCGACTCGACCAATTGAACCTTATTGAAGAGAAAAGATTAGCAGCACTGTGTCACGGTCAATCGTACCAGAGAAAGTTGATGAGAGCTTATGAGAAGAAGGTACGCCCGCGACAGTTTCGGGAGGGTGATCTAATGCTCAAAAAGATCCTACCAATCCAAAAGGATCATCGTGGGAAGTGGACCCCGAACTACGAAGGACCTTATGTTGTGAAAAAGGCCTTCTCGGGAGGAGCTTTAATTCTCACCAGGATGGATGGGGAATATCTTCCACTCCCTATAAACTCGGATGCAGTAAAAAAGTATTATGCTTGAACGCACGTCCCAAGAAGAAGAAGAAAAATAAAAAAAAAGTGAAAATTGAAAAAAGAAAAGCTCGCTAGACTGAAAATTTGAAAAGACAGTCTAGGAAAAAGTTAGAGCAACCCGCTAGGCTGAAAACCTGAAAAGGCGGTCTAGGAAAAAGTTAGGGTTCAAAAAGTAAACAATGGAAGTGTCATCCAGACCAATGAATTGGGGCAATCAGTGGGCTAGATGCATGAAGACTGGAGCAAATAGCATTCTCAGATGTTGATTAGTAAGCAATCGATATAGTATGAGGGATACTAACACTAGTAATGGAAAGAGGTGTCATTTGAGGAGATGTGATTCCACTCCACAACCCTTTTTGCAATTCCATACTCCATTGTAATATCTACTTTGTATTCCTTTTCGGTCCAAATATAAATGACATTGACTCCCAATTCTTTTTACCCTTATCCCTCTGCTTTAACTTTTGTCAAATGTGTGCGTGCATTCATCATGATAAGTGTATACTGAAATGTTAAACATGTATTGGTGTCTTCAAAAGCATTTAGAATTTCTTTGAAAGTCTCAAAAGTTCGTAAAGAACAAGATGATCTCCCGACAAAGGACACCGTGGTCTACCGACAAGAAGCACGGGGACAATCATTGTAAAGGAAGCGTGCCCTTTCAAAGGTGCTTAGCCTTTATTCTCCACGAAGACAGGACTTGTTTTAGTTCATCTCGGGGATTGTCTGTGATCGACACCTTAAGGGGTCAAGGGTGATAATAAAAACCACCTAAGCAATGAAAAATAAAAAATAGTAATGTATTACAGGCTTTTCTTGTGTTGCATTGAAATCATTTGAGGTTTTCATCAGGCATATAGGACATTTCTGGCATCATGCATTGCAATTGTTTATCTCTCGTGAGCACAAAACCCAGTAAATTGCACAAACATCGTAGGTTTTTACCTTTCATGTCAAGCTTCAGCGGATAACCGACTCCGAAAGCTTTTCGCATTTCCTTTCGAGCTTCAGCGGATACCCGACCCCGCATGTTTTTTATTTTTCTGTCAAGCTTCAGCGGATACTCGACTCTGCAAGTTTTTAACCTTTCTTTTCAAGATTTAGCGGATAACCGACTCCGCATGCTTCTTATTTTTCTGTTAAGCTTCAGTGGATACTCGACTCCGCAAGATTTTAACCTTTCTTTTCAAGCTTCAGCGGACAACCGACTCCGTAAGATTTTAACATTTCTTTTCAAGCTTCAGCGGATAACCGACTCCACATGCTTTTTATTTTATGTCAAGCTTCAGTGGATAACCGACTCCACAAGCTTTTTTACCTTTTCTGTCAAGCTTCAGCGGACAACCGACTCCGTAAGCTTTTAACATTTCTTTTCAAGCTTCAGCGGATAACCGACTCCGCATGCTTTTTATTTTCTGTCAAGATTCAGTGGATAACCGACTCCACAAGCTTTTTACCTTTCCTTTCAAGCTTCAGCAGATAATCGAATCCGCAAGCTTTTAACCTTTTAATTTCAAGCTTCAGCGGGTAATCGACTCCACAAGCTTTCTTTCTTTTCAAGCTTCAGCGGACAACCGACTCCGTAAGCTTTTAACATTTCTTTTCAAGCTTCAGCGGACAACCGACTCTGTAAGTTTTTAACATTTCTTTTCAAGCTTCAGAGGATAACCGACTATGCATGCTTTTTATTTTTTGTCAAGCTTCAGTGGATAACCGACTCCACAAGCTTTTTACCTTTCCTTTCAAGCTTCAGCGGACAACCGACTCCGTAAGCTTTTAACATCTAATTTCAAGCTTCAACGGACAACCGACTCCGTAAGCTTTTAACATTCCTTTTCAAGCTTCAGCGGATGCCCAACTCCACAAGCTTTTAACCTTTCTTTTCAGGCTTCAGCAGATAACCGACTCCACAAGCTTTCTATATTTGGCAAGTATCATACCCCATAAGATCTTTTGACTTCAAGATTCGACAGGTACCCAACTCCAAAAGCTTTCTACCTGTCTTTTCAAGCTTCAGTGGATAATCGACTCCGTAAGCTTCTAATCCTTTTGTTTCCAAGCTTCAGCGGACAAACGACTCCGCAAGCTTTTTATCTTTCTGCTCGAGCTTCTATGGGCAATCCATCCCGTAAGCTCCTTTAATTATGCTTCCATTTACTTGTCAGTGAACTTCGGCCAAAATTGGAGTTCATGTCTTTACTCGTTTCTTATAATGATAGTTGGTTAACTACGGTTACATCTACTATCTAATAAGAAACAAGTAAAGTGGGGCAGCTGTGAACACCAAATTTTGCCCGGATTATTTTAATTAATGTTTTGAAAAATAGTAAAAAAAAATGATGATAAAAATAAAACAAAAAATGTTTTTATTCTTGGCCCAATTTTCTTTTTGTTATTGCAAGTGTTGAGCCTATAGCCCAAACTCAAATAAAAAAAGAAAAAAGAAAAAGAATGCTTAAAATGAAAATAAATATAAACATAAAAATTATGTTTTGCTGTTCTGCCTCTTCTGCTCCCATGCTTGTACCCCTCTTTGTCATCTTCTTCTTTTTCAAAGAAAAAGAGGGATAATGGTACAGCCCTCCCTACCCTTGCACCAGCCAAGCAAGGTGGTGGAGCAAAAGCTGATTTGCTCCCCACTACTTGTACCCACACCAGCTGGCCTAACAAGTAGATTTGTCATCTTTTTCATTTTTTGTGCTATATATTGCATTGAACAGTGACCAAAGAGGGGGGAGGGGGATTGGTTCTTATCAGCTAAGAAAAAAAAATCAATCAAGAACACGCCTAAGAGTTTCTCTGCTCGTTTCCTCTCCATCTTTTGGTTTCATCATCCAAAAAAAAGCAAACAACAACAACAAACACTAGTGGAAAATATACATTAGACGGTAAAGGTTTACATCAGTTAACCAAAAGCTAGACGTTAAAAAGGGGGCGGTGGCAGTTTTGTAAATATCAGACTTCATTAATTCAATTTTAACGTCAGTTGTTGTAAGGACTGACGTTAAAGGTTATTTTAATAATTTTTTTATCTAGTATACGTACCCTTCCGCATTGCCTTCCTCAAAGTTTCAGTTTCACAATTGCTTTGATGTTTTGTGTTTCTGTTTTGAAAACTAAAATATATGTGCGAAGTATAAGTTGAATCAATAACCCAAACCAGATCTCATTCATGAAGTGTAATACAGACTGACACAGAAGATTGAAAGGGTTTAAAATCCTATAAAAAGTTACATTGAAAGGGTTTAAAATCCTAAACATTTGTTGAGGCTTCGTTCCCTTCACGGGTGAGCAAGAGAGGAGAGTCGAGCGACTGAGTTTTCCAGAATTCAATGAGGAGGTTGTGTGGCAAAGCATAAGGCCACTTTTGGAACCCCTTATCACACCCGAAACATTAAAGCTACATCCCATAAAAGAGTTTTATGAAATATGCCAAAGGGAAAACTATACTCCGAATGTGACCATGTCTAGCAGTGATGGTTTACTCATGTTGGAATCGAGGTACATGCTGATAATGTGGTCATTCATAAGCTAAGGTTTTGGAATTGTAGCAGCCGATTCTCCGGAAGGATGATAAGGTGAGAAACTCACATTATGTGATTTACAGAACCTTATCACCCATGTTATGTGATTTACACAACCTCAGAAGTTGTTTGGCCATTAAGACAAAGATCTTTGAGTCTAGGAATAGGAAGAAAGAGTGATGAAGTTAATCTCCATGGCAGAGCCATATTGTGAAGCAGAAAATAAAAGGAAGGAAGGAAGGAAGCTATTTATTGGAGCAGAGGATGAAGTTACTAGGCGTGGTAAGTTGCTAAAAAATTAAGTTGATCATTAAGAGGATTAGCTAGGTTCCAAGGTGAATGGGTAAGTAGCACAGTAGTCAAAGGAATGAATGTTTTTGCAGAAACCAATATACCTTTAACGCTAGTTGTATTAAACAACTGACGTTAAAACTTGTTTAAATAAAAAATATTTATTTTTAACGTCAGTTTTTTATACAACTGACGTTAAAAGTGTGATTTTTACTTCAGTTAAATAAATAGCTGACGTAAATAATCCTATATCCTTACCTGAAATGCCCTGTTGTCACTCTTAACACAGGTCACTCCATATATATAGTGTAGTTTATTTATAAACTTTTTTTTAAACAAGTTTATTTTTAATCTTCATTAATTAGCTTGAATTAGTAAACAAATTCTTGTGCAAATTAAAATAAATAAACACTTAACATAAAAAAAAGTTATATGTATAATCAAATCGTATCTCATTGAAGCGATTCATAAGTTACAATTAAATGATTAAAAGATAAAAAATTTATGCAACATAGCCCTAAAATATAAAAAAGTTTTGCTTCAACATCATTTTCTTCTCAGTCCTGTCCTTAGAAACTCCAATGGATGCATCTCCTCCCTCACTTGAATTCCATGATGCAAAAGTGAATCCACATTGAAATGGATCTATGCATCTTCTCCTTCACTGGAATTCCTTGATGCATCGTCTTGAATCCACAGTCACTTGCTTCCAAAGCAAAGTGAAAGGGATGACGGGGATGAAATAAAGTGAGGGAATCACATTATGTGATTTACCCAACCTTACCATCCATGTTATGTGATTTACTCAACCTCAAGTTTTTTTACCATTAAGACAGAGACCTTTAAGTCTAGGAATAGGAAGAAATAACAACACCTCAAATATGATAGAGGCATATTGTGAAGGAAAAAGCACGAAATATAGAGGAAAAGAGGGGGGTGTAATACAGATCGACTGATACAGAAGAATATGGTTCTTTATATAGAGAAGAGAGACTACCTGAATTTCTTGAAAACTGATCTAAAAACTTAATGCTCATTAAGAGGATTAGGTTACAAGGTGAATGGGTAAGTAGCACAGTAGTCAAAGGAATGAATGTTTTTGTAGAAACTAATAAACTTTTAACGTCAGTTGTATAATACAACTGACGTTAAAAGTGTGATTTTTGGTTAAATAACTAGCTGACGTAAATAATCCTATATCCTATATAGAGAAGAGAGACTGATTTTCTTGAAAACTGATCTATAAACTTAATGCTCAGGGGTAGTAACACAGTAGTCAAAGGAATTAATGTTTTTGCAGAACACTTTTAACGTCAGTTGTCTTCAACAACGGACGTTAGAAGTTTTTTATTTTTTACGTCAGTTTCTTAATAAAACTGATGTTAATTAAATATCCTTTAACGTCAGTTTTTACAAACAACTGACGTAAATTGTTGTTTTATTTTGATTATAACGTTTACACCCTCGTCCTTTAACGTCAGTTTTTACAAACAACTGACGTAAAATGTTGTTTTATTTTGATTATAACGTTTACACCCGCTCGCCTTCTGCACTTCGCTCTGTACGTCTCTTTTCTCTTTTCATCACGCTCAACCCTCACTCTCAACCCTCACTCTTCCCTAATCGCGAGCTCATCTCCACCGCAACCACCGCGAGGGCTTCTTCACCACCACCGTGAGGTACACTGTTAACCCCTAACTCTGTCTTTCCCGCTCATTCTTTGAAATAACTTGACATCTCTCTTTCCCCTTACCGCGCACAAACTCTCCTTGTCCCTCTGCTCTCAGTAACCACATCGAACGTTGGCCACCACTCGAGTTCCCCCCCACCACGCGAGCGCCTATTTCTGGTGAGTCTTTAGGGCACATTTTTTTATTTTTGGTTTTGAGTGTATGTTGAAACTGTAGTCTCAGTAGTTGAAACTTGAAACTGTGAGTTTGAGTTGTTTGGAATGTCTCTATTTTTGGTTTTGAGTGTATGTTGAAACTGTAGTCTTAGTAGTTGAAACTTGAAACTGTGAGTTTGAGTTGTTTGGAATGTCTCTATTTTTGGTTTTGAGTGCATGTTGCTCTGCTGGTTGATCTGTCACGGTCGTGATGCTCATCACGTCTAGGCCGTGATCAGTTCTGCATGTGAGGGTCTGGTTCAGTTGGCACGTTATGGCCGTGATGGACATCACTGCCAGGCCGTGACCAGTGCTTGGCAATCTTCAAAAACTATAGTTTTCAATCTCCCGTATTGTCCTTATATTGGATAGATGTTTTGTATATCTACAGGACCTATCTAGTTATTTTTATTTATACTTCTGTATTTATTTTGAGTTATAACCTATGTTAATACATATATATTGTTTCTGAACAGGCATACATATGGATAAGTCATATAGCCCACATGCACGAGAGGACACTGTGGGGGCTTCGCAGGACCCGATCACGCCTACGCTTGATTCTAGTGTAAGTTTACATGTTATATACTATCTTTAGTCCTTCTTTTTAATGTAAGTTTATAATGTTACAACCCTCTATTTTATCATTTTTTTTGTCCATACAGACATCACAGGCTCATAGGAAACGGGGTAGAGGAGCCACCTCGTTGAAGAAACTAGAGAAGGACAGGCAAAGCGGACAGAAGCTTGAGGTGTCCTTCGATGCTAATCTAAATGCCCAGGGACCCCGTGCTAAAGAATTTAATAAGTGGGTGTTTCTACAAGCGAAGCAGCACGTAAGCATCAACTACAACCACTGGAATGACGTTCCACATAACGTTAAGGATCAGATTTGGGAGGCTTTCGCGGTATTTTACCTTTACATTCGTTTGATTTACATTATATGATAATTATCCGAGTTATAATCCATCCAGTTGTTATGTATTTAATGTGTAGATAGCTTGGACTGTGCCAAATGACGAGGATCATCATCATAAATGTATGAAAATGGCATCAAAGCGTTGGAATGGGTTCAAGCATGATCTTACCAGGTACTATGTATCTGGGAAGAAGCGGCTTGATAAAATGTTCTCGGATTATCCCTGGATTGATCAGGATACTTGGGATATGTTTTCCAGGAGTCGACAGGATGGAGAATTTCAGGTTGGTTGATTAAGTTAATTTTGTATGCTTATTATAGATCATTTAACTGTATTTAATTATGTGTTTTTGTTTGAATAGGCTAAGGCAAATAAGGGTCGGCAGAATCAGGCGAAGAACGTCCACCGCCACACCATGTCTCAGGGTGGGTACCAGACTCGGATCGAGCAGATGATGGCGGATAGACTGAGGGCGAAGCAGGAAGAGCACTCTGCTAGGATTGAAAGAGGAGAGGTGCTTGAGGGCACACCATTAAGTCCTCCGTCGGACATCGACCGCGAGGATGTATGGTTAGCTTGCCGCATGACAAAGATGGGATCTTTTAAAGTTGATGCCACTCGTGAAGTGGCAGATAAGATTGTAAGTAAATAATTAACTTGATTTCAATTGATATTTGTATAGATATTTGCAACACTTTTCACTTGCACATTTTTTCATTTTTTTCATTGTAGATGGATCTTAAAGCACAATCCTCCCAGGGCTCATTCGTCCCTTCTGGACGGCGGGACGTCTTGATGACTGCTCTAGGCAAGAAAGACCATCCTGGTCGGGTTCTCAGTGTTCCTGGGAACGTGACCATCAAAGAATATTATGGCAAGTCTGCTTCATGAAAGCGGGTGATCGATGAAGCATCAATTTTGACTGACATTGCTTAGCACCTCATGTCCAACTCAGCTATTACAACACATCTGATGCAAAGCTTAATATCCATCCCGGAATTCAAGCAGGCGCTTGCCAGAGAGCTTTCCTCGGTCGGTACATCCCAGGACACCGCAGGGCATGACCACCCTTCACATGTGAGCACAAAAGAGAGTTTTAGTAGGGAACATGTGGAGGACGATGAGTTGGCAGCTAGGGAGCGGGAGTTCGAAGTCCAACGCCATGAGCATGAGTTGGAAATGAAAAGGCGTGAGCTTGAGTTGGACTCCAAACGACCTGAACTCGAAATGTTAACAAAGGTATGTATTCATTATTAATGTCCAAATTAGTCAAATAATTACTTGTGTTTTTTTTAATTATCAACAACTTATCTATTTTATTTTTCCTAAACCGAAGGCCAAGTCGACGTCGGTGTCGCTGTCACCTATCACTCGTTTGTTCTCACTTGGTGAGGATTATGCATTTGAGATTTTTGAATGTCCATTGGAGCACGATGGATGGGTGGCACGCACAGATCAACGGAGGATATTTACCTTCTGTGGTGACGATCTCGGGAACGCCTGCAGAAATAACGTCTGGACGAACAACAATGTTTTCAATCTCTGGTGGACGTAAGTTAATTTTAATTTTATAACTTATTTATTTTTGGTATTTTTCCATTTAATAATTTATTTTATTTTCAATATATATATTATGTAATTAACATCCACACCTTTTCATATCTTAGGTATCTCCATCGTCTTCAGCTTGAGAAGGGCGTTGCATCAGTTTACGACTTCTTAGATCCGTCAATCCTTCTGCCCGATTTCTTTGCTGGCGATGCATTGAGTAAATACTTAGGGAACTTGTTGGGAGACAATCAGAAAGAATTATATCTGGCTCCCTACTGTATGAAAAGCCATTGGCAGTTGTTCATACTTCACCCGTCTAGGCATACTGTCATATTCTATTGCTCTCTCCACCAACAGCCGCCACAGGTGGTGTTGGAAGCTGTAAATAAGTAAGTAACTAATCTTAAATTTAATTTAAGTTTTAATATCAGTTGTTTTTAGTTTATTACACACATGATATATGAATTTGTTAATTGATCGACATGATTATTTGTTTATGATAGCGCGCTGAAGGCGAGTAGCATAAGTTGCGCCAACGGGAGAAGTAGGACTTCTAAGGCTAAAGCAAATCCTGTATGGAACATCATCAAGGTTTGGTATTTTATTTATCAAATAATTAATATTATAATTACTAATTTATATGTATATTCAACTGCATTGAAATTAATTTTGTTGGTAGTCTCGATTTCAAAATGATGGGTGGTCGTGCGGCTATTATGTGATGCTTTATATGCTGAACATAGTCTCCACATCTATTATGGATGGATGGAATAAGGTAATATTTAAACAACTTGTTAAATTATATATTATAGTTTTGAAGATGACTTGCATTGATGTTATTGTTATTATTTGAACGTGTGTAGGCATTTAACAACCAATCGCCTATTCAAGAAGATGAGTTAAGAGACTTGAGGATGCGCTTCGCCGAATTCTTCTTCAAGTATGCCGCTGAAAAAGGAATTGACAAGATACCTCCGTAATACTTAGATAAATAGTTTTTTTGTTAGACTTTAGAAACTAATTAATAGCATGTATATATATATCCTTAGATTGGTAGTTTTGTTTTTTAGACATTGGAACTAAAATTTATTTATATATATACATGGGTTTTGGTTTTAAGTCCCCCCATTGTTCCATTTTTCCTTTGCAATTCTGTAATGTGCGTGATATTCTGTGTTACTGGGATATTTATTGAATGCAGGGATAGCTGAGGGGAGTTGTATCAAACAACTGACGTTAATAGTATTTTATAAAATATACAGTACACTATTAACGTCAGTTGTAATAAACAACTGACGTTAAAATTAAACCTTTAACATCAGTTCTTTATAACAACCGACGTTAGTTTTAACAAAATTAACGTCCGTTGTCTTAAAGAACTGACGTTAATAGTTTTTGTTTAACGTCAGTTGTTTAAAAAACTGACGTTAATTTTTACAAAATTAACGTTAGTTTTGTTAAAGAACTGACGTTAATAGTTTTATATTTAACGTCAATTCTCAACTGACGTTAAAATATTAACTATTAACGTCAGCTGTATTTACGTCAGTTAGTATTCTGACGTAAAATATCAATTTTAACTAACGTAAAAAGCACTTATTGCACTAGTGAAAGCAGAAAAATAAAGCAAACCACACACACACTCACCTTCATCTTCCTCCCTCTCACTTCACCTTCCTCCTTCATCTCCCCACAACTCAGACACCATCATCTCAGCCACCATCATCGCAGCCGCCATCACGCAACCGCAGATCCCAGAACCAAGCGCCATCGAACCTGCAAGCTCCGCCGTTGCCATTGCCGTCTCGTTCCTCGCCGTCACGACCCGACCCAGATCCGCTCATCCCCGCCGTGAATCCGCCCAGACCACCCCCTCCATAGCGCGTCGCGCCTCTCTCCGCTGCCTTCCACTCACGAAACGCCCCTCTGCTTCACCGTGAGCCACTGATTCAAGATCCACATCAGAACCTGCACATCTCCACACTCTTCTGTGCTCGCTGCCTACTGTCGCCGCGCCATCTACGACCAGCTGCCGTCATGTTCTCAGTCACCGTCACCTGGCTCAAGGCTCCACCATCATACTGGTTCCCCTCTTTTGTGACTCTTGTTGGTAACGTAATGTGGATAAGCAGAAGTTTTTCCTCTTTGACAGCTTTTATTTCTATTTCTTTGTTAAGTTAGTTTTTTTTTTTGATGATAGGGGCCTGATCTGCTTGGTTGGTCAATGTTGGGTCTATGTGGTCTTTTTTTTTTAAAAAAATAGAAAATCTTTTGAAGCCTTTAAATTTCAAATTCAAAAGAACTTTTTTTTTTCAAAAGAACCAAAAGATAAAAAAAAGCTGCCTTTAAAGTTTTAAATAAAATTTTTTTTTTCTAAATTTAAAAATCTCTTTTCAAAAAAAAAATAGAAAAATCATTTTTATGCAATATAATCTTTTGAGTTCACGCAACAATCTATGGCATTGATGTATAGATTTTTTCATCCTCAAGTGCCGTATGAATTGTAAGGGTTCATCGTATAGCTTTGCTATCTTTAACCCTGTGCAAGAGTGAATTCCCTTTTGTAAAAAAATATTAAATGTTTTTTTCAATTTACACTTTTAACCAATTTTACCCAATTTAATTTTATAAAATCTTTTTTTAATTTACGCAACAATCTACGACATTGATGTATGGATTTATTCATCCTCAAGGGTCGTATGAATTGTAAGGGTTTATCGTATAGCACTGCTATCTTGGACTCTGTGCAAATGTGAATTTATTTTAAAACAAAATTCTTTTCTAAAACAAAAAACCCAAAAAAATAATATTAAAATCTTTATCAAAATTAAAATCAACCAATAAATCAAATATTTTCTAAAGAACTATGTGGCTTTGAGTTTCCCATCGCACCCGGGAATACGTAGGAGCAGGATAAATTATCTTGTCAAGCCAAAACTAATTTTTTTTCTTTTTTTGTCTCTTTTTATGTTAAAATAATTAATCAAAATAATTAAACTTTTCAATTTTTAGGGATGCTCTATGGACACGGTGCCAAGTTCAGTCCCTTAGATATGAGGTTACCCAGTGGACTCATGTGTCATGTTCAACCTCATTTAGTTTTTATAAACAATAAATTTAAAAATATAAAAATTTAAAATATTAAAAGTTAAAAATAATCCTTTCTTGTAAATAATTTTTCTGGGGGTAAAATAAATATTTAAAAGGCTATTAAAATTTTTTGCACAATTAACTTGAGGTACCGTTTTTTAAACGGGCGATGTGGGCTGCTAACACCTTCCTTACTCGTAACCGACTCCCGAACTCATCTCTCTCTTTCTTTTAGACCAGTTTCCTTAAAATAAATTGTTTTTCCAATGTTTTTTCCCAAAAATAAATATTGATGGCGACTCCCTTTTTTTACCTCTTTTTTTGCGGCGCCCAGACGGGACGGTCGCGACAATAATTATAAAATATAAATAAATTATTGGTTCCTTGTAATATCCGCATTGCTTCGAAATTTACCTCCACCTCCCTATTTGATAAAAAATGACCTCTTAAATATTTTCTTTATATATTAGTATAGACTTTTATATGTACCTCAAGGTAAATTTTTTTAAGGGTCATTCTCTAAGTAATGACATATCAACACAGCCTTGAGTGGGGTACGAGAGAGATTCAATGAGTGAATCATCATCATTAATTTATTCAAATTTGATTTGATTTACTGCACATATTAGACGATAATTTAAATAAATTTTCAAATGCATGAGTAGCAAAAATCAATCAATTTTAATTATAACTTTTAGCATTCAATTATAAGTTTTTAAGTTTGGATTCAAAATTCACAGACAAACACAGGTACAACTGTAACACCTCGATTTTTCCACATTCTAAGATCGGTATAAACATAAATAAAAGTTTATATTTTTATCTGAAACTTAGAAAATGATTTTGGGAAAACCAAATTCATATTCATATTATACTTATTTTTATAAGTATATGGTGAAATTTTCGGTTGAAAATTCCGACAGAACCCGGTCTGCGTTTTCGCTGACAATAAGATTTTAGTGATTAGAAAACCTAATTTTGACCCAAGAACGATCTGAATAGATTTTATATATCATTTACAATGATATAGGATATTTTGAAAATTTTGAAAATAAATAGGTTATTATACTCGATTCAGGCGTAAAACCCTAAATCAGGTAATCGATGGAGACGAGAATGGACGTGCAGAGACAAAACCCGATATCGGATGCTGAGATATGGTGCCACCTAGGGTAGTGACTCATATGGATGAGTCATCAATGTCATGATTGCTTTTAAACAAAAATCTAGATATTTCTTTAAAATAGTGTAAAGACCATTTTGCCCTTGGACCATTTTACCCTTGAACTTTCATTGAAATGATAAGTTTGCCCCACAATTTGTGGACACAAATCAGACACCTCTCCTTCAATCTCAACCACATAATTTTCATGATTACCTTAGGCAAATTACCATTTTGTCCTTAAGTCATCTTTATATCACAACAATGCCATTGTGTAAGATTACTCTTTTGCCCTTAAATTTTTATGATTTGGACTCATTCACCCCCCAATTCCCACGGCCAACACACCACATTAGGCCATTCCATCCATTTTATTAAGTCATCATCTTCTTCCTTTGCTTTGTTCTTCATTTTCTCTCAAAGTTCATAAGTTCCATAACCAAAATTTGTGAAGGAAGTACTTGATTCTTAGCTCATTTTTCAATTCTAAGAGGTATACCATACTCATCTTACTCAATAATCATCATGTTCTTCATTCATTTTTGTGATTTGAAGTCTTGATCATATTTTTCAATTCCTAGATCTAGAACTTTGAAAATTCATAGAAAAGTCCTTTTGAAGTGAAACCAATTTCTATGATCTTAGTATCCTCTCTATATTCAAGATCCAAGAGGATACATCAAAAAAAAAAAATTCGTGCCTATTTATTTTGTTGAGGCCGAACCCTAACTTGTTGTGGGGGAAGGATTTTGTTCATTTTTTTAAGACTAGTCTTGCTTGATTCAATCTTATGGCTCATATAGGTATTGAATCCATGCTTGTTTAATCAAATGAAAATCTCTAAGCCATTATTTTGTTCATGGCCGAAATTATATTCTTGAGGAGTTGGAAGATTTTGTTTCATTTTTCAACTTATGATAGTTTATCTTAACTCTATACTACTCTAAGGTCATGGATCTAAGAGTATGTAAATTTTTGAAATCTCTAGCCTATGTTAACTGTCTTGGCCGAATTAGTGTTTTTGAAAGGTTGGAATATTTTATTTCAATCTTTGTATTCTAATCTTTGTTTTAGGGTTTCAAGTTATTAGAGGTCACTAATCCACAAGCTTAGGAATTTTAGAAAATTTTTATCCATCCAAACACCTCATGATTGAACATATCATATAGGAGTATAGGTATATTTAGTTGTTTGATTGTTAATTATTTGTTGTGTTTTGATTGAAGGATTGTGAGTCGTGTATGTGTTTTGCGGAGACCGGACGTTTGACGGAATTTCAATTCGACAAGAAAAATCTTCCAAGAGGTAAGGGGAGTACCTGAGGGATTTTTTCGATAGCTGTATGTAATTTGTTTGTGGTCTGTATGATTTATTTGGGTGTAATTGTTATTTTACGTAGTTAGATTTATTTGCTTTTAATGATTTAATTATCTGCATTTAATTGTTATTATATTTTGTTGCATGTCATTAATTGCTATTTGCTATACTATTGGCATGATTGTTATTGATGTTGTTTGTGGATTGTAAAGTCTGACAGTGGTCAGTACTCAATTAATAATGAGGTTAAAAGCATTAAAAAGCATTTTATAGAATAATGAGTTTTTAATTAGTGGAAAATGTGTAAAATAGTAACATATTATTACTAATTATTGGTTTGGTGAAAATTGGGTTATAGTGAAAAATATTATTATTTTAATAATTTAACAGAGTAAGAGTGTTTTATGAGTCATAATGAGTATGTAACCGTGAAAATATTTTAGCACTGCTAATTTTGACGTAAGAATTTTCTAAATATTAGAAAATGATATTTTTGGAAAATAAGTTTCAAAAATAAATTTATTATGGTACTGGAAAAATTATGTTACTAGAAAAGTCATTTTTGGACTTATAACGTTTTTTTTAATTTCAAACGTCAAACAATTCCGACAATATTTATGGTAGTATTATTAAAAATGGTAATATTAGTTAAAACAGAATTTGTTTCAACGCAATATTTTCAGGTTCAAAATATTGATTTTTTTTTAAGAAAATGAATTTTAAGTGATTTTGATGATTTTATAAAATGAATTTCCAACATAAAAGGATTTTCGGTAAAGTGGATTTATACAATGGGTTATTTCTGACAACTTGTATAAGTTAAGGAAATTTTGTTTTTGGGTTTGTGTTTCACAAAGCGAAAATGTTGTTAAATTAAAAGACGAACCTAGTTGTCGGGATGTCGGTGTCTAGTGTTCTATGAAATGGACCCGGGGTCCGAAAATTGAAGTTATGGACTAGATGTCTTATAAAAATCTATATTTATTTTTGTGCGTCAAAATCTACGAATCTAAATCTGGTGCACGGATCTAGATTTCGTGATTTGCACATTTTTTACTTGGAGTCTGTTTGTTTGGTTTGGACTTGGAGTCCTTGTTATGAGAATGGTTGTTAAACTTAAACGTTTAAACCTTGGTTTGGTCGTGAGCCTTTGAGCCTCAACTAGGAAAGAATGAATACAAAGAAAATTACGTGAACAAAACATTTTACATGCATTTTGGGCAGACCTGCCTTTGCATAGGACTTGAATACTTGATGGCAAGTATTAATGCAGTTTGCATCACTGTGCCTTGATGGATATATGACCACGAAACCATATACTATACATAGTAACCACTTTGCCTCGTTTTGGACTGTGATATGGTTATTTGAACTTTGCCTTATCTGGAAATGGTTCTACCTTATTGGCATTGATTCTGCCTTATTCGGCAATGATATCCTGATAAGCTCATTTATTGGTTGGTTGGAGCTCCGGAGATTAGGTATCAAAGTCAGTTGATGAATATTGAAGTGCCATGGTCTTTAAAACGGCAACGACTGTCGGGTATGAAACCCTTTTATAAATATATTGTTTATCTTTGAATATTCATGTTAATTGGTATTTGAGAGTCGTGCATATGGTTATCGTTTTAAAATCCATATATTGGAACTCACCCTTGCCTATACATGTTCTTTTATCTTGCCGTTGTACCTTGGTACACTAGTGCAGATGTTGCAGAAGAGTTCCTTAAGTCACTTGGAGACTTAAGTCCAGATTACGGGAAGAGATGCGTGATCATAGGGATGATCACGAGGTCTTATCAGTTAGTGTCTTGTAGAGCGACCTGCTTAGGATATTTTAAAATTTGTTGGATGGTATATTTTGAGAAAGTCTGTGTAGGTATTTTGAAAACCTTTATATGGTTGAAATTCTGTTGTGAATAAGATGATAATTATTATTGTGTTACGCACATTATACTCGAAGTATTCAGGAGAAATTATTTTACACCCAGATTTTTTGACTCCAAATAAATCAATTTTCCGAAATCAACCAGCAAAATTCTTTTAATTTATTTCCGTACGTGTTCACATAGTAATGCCCAGGGGTTGTTATAAAAACCAACCAGTTAAATCCAAATATTTATAGACGGATAGACCTAGTCTTACATATATACTAATATAAAAGTTTGATAAACAATTTTACTGTACATACACATGTCAGCACTAGGATTTTTAGCCTTTTTCATTTTTTTATAAAAAAATTTAATTTTTTTTAATAATAAATATTTTTTTTACACTGTCAACCAATCATAAATTGTTAAACGGTAAAAGTAGAGTTGTCATGTTCTTAATGTTTTAATTTTATATACTTATATTTTAACGTATGTATAATTTAATATACTTTTCTTCTACTGTTCCTGTAGCGGTAGAAGGAGTTGTCAACCGGTGGATTATTTTGGATCATTTAAATTTATTTATTTATTTATTTTTAAACATATATTCTTTATAATATTTTTTTAAAATTTATTTTTTTCCCGAATTAGTTTTTTTCTAATTTAATTTTTTTAAATGATTTTTGTTTTCTAATTAATTTTATTTTTCTAATTATTTTTTTCCTAATTTTTTAAAAAAAATTTTATATACTTTTTTCGAATTTGTTTTCTAATTTTTTTCCTAATTAATTTTTTTTATAATTTTTGAAAATATATTTTTTCCTAATTTTTTAAATATATATTTTTTCTAATTAATTTATATTTGTATAATTAAAATAAATAATTTTCTATTTTTTAAAATAAATATTTTCAAATTTTATTTTTCCTTTTAAAATATTTTTTTATAAATAATTTTTAAAATTTTTATTTTTTTAAATTTTTCCTTAATTTTTTTTAAAAATTTCATGATATTTTTTTTCTAATACTTTTTTTTTGAATTTATTTGTATAAACTAACAGTGTAAAGCTTTTTTACACTGTCAACAAATAATAAATTGGCAAACAGTAAAAGTAGAGTTTTCTTGTTCTTTATGTTTTAATTTTTATATAATTATATTTTAATGTATATATAATTAGTAGTTTAAAATTTAATATTTTATATATTTTTTATTTATATATATATATATATATATTTTAATATTTCCCGGTTCGAATCGAATCGAATCAAACCAAACCAATTTTAATTGGTTCGGATATTGTTATTGACTTTTTAAAGTTGATAATTTTTTTTATTTTTAAATATTTTTAGCCAGGAAAGGCAGCAAAGCTATCGTGTTTTTTGAAAAAGTTTAGGATCGCAAGACTTGAACCAATAATTCGATGAATTTGAAAATCCGAAACAACCAATTAAATTGGTTCTTTTTTTTTTGTGCATGACTCCGAATTGAATCAAAACCAATTGTCATTAATTCGGTTATTTTGGAACCGAACCAATTACTATATTTTAATATTCAAAATGTATATCACTTTATCAATTAACAACTTTTCTTCTACCGTTCCTGTAACAGTAGAAGGAGTTGTTAACTGGTGGATTATTTTGGATTATTTAAATTTATTTATTTATTTTTTAAACATATATTCTTTATAATATTTTGTTTAAATTTATTTTTTTACGACTCCGAATTGGACTAAACCCAATGTTCATTAATTCGGTTATTTTTTATCCGAACCAATTACTATATTGTAATAATTATATATATTTTAGTATTCAATATGTATATCACTTTATCAATTAACAACTTTTTTCTAACGTTCCTGTAACAGTAGAAGGAATTGTCAACCAGTAGATTATTGTGTATTATTTAAAATGTTTCGAATTTACTTTTTTAAAATGTTTCTTTTTATAATTGATTTTTTATAATTTTTTGTTTTCTAATTAATTTTATTTTTCTAATTTTTTTGAATATTTTTTTCTACTTATTATTTTCCCATTTTTTAAAATATTTTTTATATACTTTTCTAATTTTTTTATTTTGTTTTCGATTTTTTTTCTAATTTACTTTTTATTTTTCTAATATCTGTATTGACATAAATAGAGGCAGAACTATTCATAATTTGTATTTTTTTCTATATCATTGCCTTTGTTTTTTCTATTTTAAATAATAAATCTATATATATACTAATTAATAGGGGGAAATGCTGATTTTAGTGTAGCACAATGGTGCAAACCACATGTCAAGTAACGAAATTTTTTTATTATTATTTTTTTATTTTCTAAAATTTATATATTTTTTTGTTTTAAAATATTTACAAACCGGTAAAAGTACAATGTTTTGGGAGTCAAACACGACAATCTCTGAATTAACATAAATAGAGGTAGAGCTATTCATATTTTCTAATCTATTATTTTCTACATCCTTGCCTTTGTTTTTTCTATTTTAAATAATAAATCTATATATATACTAATTAATAGGGGGAATTTGATGATTTTCTAATAAAGTGACACGTGTCAGCACCACATGATTTAAGACAATTAGTTGATCATTAGTAATAATCAAAAAGGAACAGTTAACACATAGTGTTACATTACGTACTGTAATATCATTTCAAAATCAAAATAATATTCAATTCTTTGCACTCAAATTATAGATAAAATTGTTTCAAGGTTTTTGCTGATCACTTCTGTCTATAAATAAAAAGCCTTGGAGATGAGGGTAGAGTATATAGTGTGCGGGGAGCTGAAACTTCGAACCATGAAGGTAACCTCTTACCTACACTATTTTATTCGGGTACAATTCATACCTTGTTTCGATGGATTGTGTGTGTATGTGTTGAAATTATTTGTTTCTGTGATTATCACGAGATAATTGTTTCAAATTTCAACTATTCAATTGGTCACTATGACATTTAGTATGTTTGACTGTCCTATTTTGTTCGGGATAGACGCTTTCTTGACAAAACGAGTTTCCTGATGAGACTTAGTCTAGTTACTTTTCCCATTGGGGGAGAGTGACCCATTCTGCATTTTTTCAGATTGATATCCTTTTAAAATTGTTATGTTCTTGCGAAAGGAGAAACTTTCTTAGATTCATGTTTGTAAAAGTGTACTGATCATACATTTTTACTTCCCTGAATTTATTAAAGAATCTTTATGCACAGAATATTCTTGTATTCTTATCTGATTGATGAAATTATTTTAAAAACTTTCTTGTGAAAGTAAGGCTTCGGGATCTTTCATTCCAGTCTAGCTCCGTGTCACGAAATTTCGAGGACGAAATTTTTTTAAGAGGGGTAGTATGTAACACCCCGACTTTTCGCTGTTTTCTAATATTAGAAATTTATATAACTATGTTTATATTTTTATCTGAGACTTAGAAAACTATTTTACATAAACGAAGTTTACCACTCAATCCTACTTGACTGTAGGAAGCTACGATTAAAATTTAGGTTGGAAAGTCAGGCGAAACCCGACCCGTGAATTCCATTGACAGTATGATAATACTGCTCAAAAGACCTAATTTTAATTCGTGAACGAAAGATTTAAGTTTAGTATTTTATTTTCTAAAATTCTGTATTTTTAGAATTATTTTCAGAAAAAATAAAATAATTTACGTATTACGGGCGGAAAGCGTAATCGGGTAGACGACGGAAGGGAAATTAGAGTTTATAAGAGTAGAGAGAGGGTTTATCTTAGGATTTTGAGATGATCCAAGGGGATGAATCATATTTTTAAGTCTAGAAGGTTTTTCAGGGTTAAATAGAAAATTTAGAAATTTACGGTTAAGTCCCTGAACTTTCTGTAAATTACCCTTTTGTCCCTAAATTAGATTTTTTCGTTTTTCCAAGTGGATTGGGCTAGAATCCTTGTTTCTAACCTTAAATGCTCGTGGCTTATAAGCCCAAACTTTTCTAGTTCAAAGTTGAGTCCATAAAGCCCATTTAAGTTTCTTATCTTAAGTTTAAAGGCTTAAATCTTCAAGTGGGCCCCACAACAAACAAGAAAATGAAACCAAGCCCAAATGTGTCAAGCCCAAATACATAAGCCCATGATAGAAGATGACTTTCTCATTTGATGGATGAATCAAGATTTTTCTAGAATGATCCACACTTTTCTACATCATTCTTGGTTTTTCTTCAACATTCTAGATTTGTCTCAAATGTTCTTGAATTATCCTAACTTGTCTTTCACTCATCAAATCAGCCAACCAAGTCAAAGATAAGCTAGCATTTAATGTGACAAAAATCATCATCATGAAATTTTATTGACTATTTGCAAACTAGTCCTTCAACTATTGGAATCTTTGCAATTTGGTCCTTAGAACTTAATTGCATTTTGATCCTTGAACATGACAACTCACCATCATCTAGAGTCTTCCTAATAGGACGCCACTCTCACTATAAATACCCTACTCTCACTTTTCATTTAGTTTCTTTGGTCATTTGCTTCCAAAACTCTAAAGTTTACAAGTTCCTTAGTTCTAAGTTGTAAAGCAAGTTCTTGGATTTCCTTTGTCATTGATTTTCAAGAGGTAAATCCTAATCTTCATTCTTAATCATGTCTATGTTATTTATCAAGTTTCTTGATTCAAGGCCTATATCATGATTGTTCATCATTTTCAAGTTTCTAACCCTAAAACTTTGAAAAATCATAATAAATTCTAGGAAAATCTAATGACGATGAAACTACTTTCTATCTTCTAGAAATCATGTCTACTATCTAAATCCAAGAGCATGAAGTAATCAAAATTTTCTTTCTTGAAAACCTAGCTTTGGCCGAACCTATCACCTTAGGGTTGGTAGAGTTTTGTTCATGTGTTTTCATGTATGATCATGTATTCCATATGGCATGTATGACTACACACTCTAATCCATGTTAGTCTCTTAAAATGAATATTTTCTCAAAATATCTTAGTGTTGGCCGAACCCTAAGTGGGTAAGTTTTGTTGAGTTTTGTTCATGGTTTTCATAAATGATCTTAGAAATCAAGTTCTTAGTATATAAGCTTTATAAATCCAAGTTGATTTGTTAAACTAAGAACCCTAGCTCTATGAACTTATTGAGGCCGAAACTATGTATAAAAGAGTTAGGAAGTTTTGAGTTTGAAACTTAGTTGTTTAGTTGATAATCTATGAGTTAGGTTAATTAAGGATCATTAATCCATAACTTAATCATGATTAGAAATTTTAGAGATTTCTAACCCCAAAACTCAGCCCTTGGCCGAAACCAACATGTAGGATTTTAGGCTTGATTTAGTTGTTAGTTTGTTGATTGAGTGTTATATTTGATGAAGGATAAACTAGATTATCGTGTACGTGCGTTGACGGTTCCCAGATTCACAACAAAGTTTTGAATCGGAAGCTAAGTTCTTCAAGAGGTAAGGGGAGCTTACCTGAGGGATTTTTCTTAATAACTATTTGCTTGTGGTGTGGTTTATATGATTTATATGTGGTTGTGGTTATTGGTTTTGTTAGTGGTGTGGTTTATATGATTTATACGTGGTTGTGGTTATTGGTTTTGTTATTTATGTGGTGTGGTTTATCTGTGTATTGGTGTGGAGTTGTGTTTAATTTATTTAATTATTTGCAATTGTATATTATACTGCTATGATGCATGATCTGCCTGGGAAATATCTGTGATATAACTGTTGGTTGATGTGTGAGAAGCCTGACAGTGGTCAGTGCTCAATTAAAGTTAATCGGATAAAAGCTTTAAGAAGCTATGCAAATTATATTCAATGTTTTAACGGCAAAATATTGATATATAATATTAAAGGAATTTTATTTTGAGGAGTTTTGGAAAATATTTTAGCACTGCTAGATTTTGTATAAGAAAACCGGAATATTACAAAATATTCTTTTATGAAATTAATTGGTGAAAATAAGTTAATCATGATTTTAGAAAATTAATTAAGTGGAAAAAGTTAAGTTTTGGCTTAAAAAGCCTTAAAAATAATATTTGACGGCAAATTTGGAAAAGTGTAGACGGCAAGTATTTTTGAAACGGCAGTGCATATTTTGAGGAGAATAAACCTCAAGTGACTCATTGGTTTGTGAGAAACTAAGTTTTATGATTTAAGGATTTTATAATGAATTTCTACCTTGGAAAAATATTTTCTGTAAATGAGTTTACTCAATGACGTATTTTCGGTAACTTGGATAAATTACGGAGATATTATTTTGGATATGTTTTCATAGACGAAAAACGACGTAAACGACGTAAACGACGTAAACGATATAAAACGACGATATGGAACTTAGTAACCGAGATGTCGGGGTACTAATGTTCTTATGACGTTATCCTATTTTGGATTTGTTTTTCACAGACAAAAACGATGTAAAACGACGATATGGAACTTAGTAACCGAGACGTCGGGGTACTAGTGTTCTTATGATGTTATAGACTTGGTGTCTAGTAGGTAGACTGTGTGTCTACTTCATGACGTAATAAACGACGGTAAACGATTTATGATGTTTTCTATCACCACGAACCTAAGACTGATTGCAAGGTCTAAGGGCTTCGTGATTGAGCACTCGGGCTATGAGGTCCTGTGTTGTTAATAAAAGTTGTAAAGATGTTTAAAACGATGATGGGTCATAAGCTTTTGAAAGCTTTGACAAATAAAGATTTAACACAAAGAAAACGACGAGAACAAAATATTTTATATGCATGCATTGGCAGACGTGCCCACGATGTCCTTTGTCGGATACCTTAATGATAGGGTATTTTGGCTACGAAGTTATGTCGGATACCTTGATGATAGGGTATTTTGGCTACGAAGTTATGTCGGATACCTTGATGATAGGGTATTTTGGCTACGAAGTTATGTCGGATACCTTGATGATAGGGTATTTTGGCTACGAAGTTATGTGTGGTGCTTTAATGAATAAAGTATTCCATGCCACGAAGTGCCTAATATATTTGGCTATTGAGCTTGATCAACTCATTTACGCGGTGTTGTGGGATCTCCGGAGATTAGGAAAAGTTAGATGATGTATTGAAGTGCTCATGCATAGTTTTCCAACGTTGATGTTTGGGGTGTGAAACCCATTGATAAATTGTATGCTATAGTATGGATGCTTATGTTGTTATAACATGAAATTGTACATGTGCCTTCTTTTGTGCGAGCATTTAGTTATTTTGTTAAATCCATATATTGGCGTCTCACCCTTACAAACATATCAGTGCCGCGCAAGGGATGAGACTTCTACACGAAGGAGAAGGCTGTCTAGTTCGAGACTTCTTTGTCTTTGCTCGGGTTGAGTTGACGATGTGTCGGGTTAGATACGATCAGCTTAGGTTATATTGAGTTATGTTATGTTTTGAGAGTCACTAAACTGATAATGATCTAGATGTGAAAATATATGAGGCAGTATAGTTGTATAACTTATATACAATATGTAATTATGTGTGTTTTGATTTTGTTGTTGTTGTCTTGAGGATTAAGAAGAAAAAAATTTATCACCATATTTTGAAAAGATGAACGTTGAGAAAACATTATTTTCCGAAAGTAACCAGCAAATTAAGTTTTATTTCCATAAACGGGTAACCATGTGATGACCTGAGTTAGGGTGTCACAACTCGCCACCGCCCTCTTGGCCCGCACAGCTGTGGTTGCGCCATCCTCCGCCACGGTAAGGTGGTTTGACTTCCATTCTTGGTGGTTTCTCACCTCTCTTTGTTAGTTTAAGTTCTTTCCTTCATCTCCTAGCCTTATCTTCAAGTTTTGAGTACCTGGGTGTTACAGGAACACTGCCACCGCTGCTGGACGCTGTGCCATCGCCGTCCGCCACCGCGAGGAGCACCACAGCACCACCTTCAAGTTATCTTCTTCCTTGGGTGAGTCAAAACCCTCTCTTATGTCACAGATTCAAAACCCCCAAAATCTGATTTTGAAACCCTAACCCTAACCCTTTGATTTCAGATTTTAATCTCGAAATTTAAGGTTGTTTTATGAAATCGGGACTGTGAATTTATGTTTCCCTAAACCAATTTCATTATTCTTTAATTAAAATGAGTTTTCCCTAAATTGTAATAAGGAGCCCTAAACCCCCAATTTTATTTTATTTGAATTTGGGTATGTTTTGTGAAATTAATTATGATTTAGTATAATTAGGACTCTTAATGGATGATTCCCAAGTTCTTTTTTTATGATCTTTTAATCAAAACAAAGTTTTCTTAAAGGGTATTGGGAAGCGTGAGCTTCAAACATGATTTTCTTTGTAAATAACCTTGTTTGATAATAAGATAAAGTGTTTAGATCCCATTAGAATGTGTGTTTGATCATGTGTAATTGATTTCTTAATTTCTGGTTGTTGCGCGTTGTTGGATTCCTTCTCTGAGACGTTGACTCGGCTATGCTTGCTGAATGGAGTAGATATGGAGCTAACGTGAGCATTAAGACTAGGATCTTTTACTTGTCTTCAAAGGTAAGGGGAGCTTGTCTGATGGATTTTTCTCAATAACCATTTGCTTGTTGTGTAGTCTGTATAATTTATGTGGTTGTGGTTATCTGTTTATGTGGTTTATGTTGTGTTGTTATCTGAGTATCGATGTTTGATCTGTTTTTAAATTATTTGATTATCTGTAGTTGGATATTATATTGCTATGATGCATGATCTGTCTGGTGATATATTTATGATAATTGTTGTTAAATGTTGCTTGTGAGTGTTGTTTGAGAAGCCTGACTGTGGTCAGTGCACAACCGATTAATCAGATAAAAGCTTTAATAAGCTGTGTAAATTATATTCAATGTTTTATGGGAAACGTTGAAATATAATAGTGGTGGAAAGTATTATTTTGGAAAATAATGAGTTTTGATAAATATTATTATTTTTGATGATTTATTAGTGTAAAAGCAACTTGAGTCACAATGAGAGTGAAATTGTGAAAATGTTTCTGTACCGCTAATTTTTATGTAAGAAAGTTTGCAATACTATACAAAGTTATTTTATGAAATTAATTGTTGAAAAGAAGTTAATGATGATTTTAGAAAATTGTTTAAGTGGAAAAAGCTAAGTTTTGGCTTAAAAAGCTTTAAAGTGATAATTGATGGCAGGATTGCAAAAACGTAAAAGGCAAGTGTTTTGAAACGGCGGTACATATTTTAAGTAAGTTAAAACCTCAAGTGACTCACCTTTGTGAAAACTAAGTTTTATTATTTAAGGATTTTATCAATAAATTTCCAATTTGGAAAAGAATTTCTGAAAATCAAAAGTTAATTCAACAGTGTTGAAAGTGGTGTAGAACTTAGTAACCGAGACGTCGGTGTACTAAGGTTCTGTGTTGTGATGGACTCAGTCATTTGGACTTTGAGGGCCTGTACCGTATACATGAGGTATACCGTGTTGAAACATTGAAGATGTTTTCTAGTACCACGAACCTAAGACTGGTGCACCGGTCGAGAGGTGTCGTGATTGAGCACTCGGACTGTGAGGTCCTATGTTGTGATAAAAGTTTTATGGACAGTGAGGTCCTATGTTTTGATAAAAATTTTATGGACAGTGAAGTCCTGTGTTGTGATGAAAGTTTTAAAAGTGTTTTAAAACTATGTGAGTCGTAAGCCATTTTGAGCTTCGGCAAAGAAAGATTGAACACAAAGAAAAGAACAAAACAAAAGTGTTTTACATGCATTTGGCAGACGTGCCTGCGGTTTGTGACATAATGCATTAATTACCAGCGACGAAAGGTAATTCCGATGTGCATTTTTCTCATGTGCCTAGGGAGGACATGGAGACCCCATCTTACTTGCTAATGGTAGGCCCTGATTGTGGACATTAGCAATGTGTTTGGCATTGTGTGCCTGGCCGTGTGTGCCTGTGTGGATGGGAAGAGGTTGCTTTGTTGGCGAGTGCCAAGTTAGCCAGTGTGGCTATGGAGTCTGATCAACTCATTTTATGTTGGGATATCTCATGAGATTAGGACGAAAATTAGATGATGAATATGAAGTGTCATGCATAATTTTGATGGATGATGTTTGGGGTGTTGAACCCATTGATAAACTATTAGCTTATAAATGCTTGTGTGGTAAATGTATATGTGTTATGTGGTGTCACACATTTAGTTATTGTGTTAAAACCATATATCGGCGTCTCACCCTTACACACATATCAGGTTTCTTTTGGTTCGCTATTGTACCCTGGGTACTTTAACACAGATGGTGCAGCGGAGTCTTTCTAAGTCACTCAGAGACTTAGATCTAGTTACTTGATGGAGTACTTGATTGTGGAATGATCACGTGAGTTTTCTCAGGAATAACTTTTAGAACGACCAGCTTAGGGTTGAGACTTAGATTATTTTTGATAGTATGTATGAGTTTGGCTCAGAGAGCCTTTATTTTAAAATGGAATGTTTATGGCTCGGAGAGCATGTCTTTTGAATAAAAACCTAAGCTATTCCTTTTTGGTCTTGTAAAGCTTATTGTTATAACTATTATTTTTATGTATTACTGCCTGGATGTATTTGGTGTAACTGAAATTCTGGAAATGAAAATGTAAGTATTTTAGCAGGTGTTCTTTTTACCTGGGATGTCCAAATTACACTGGAGACTCTGTCGAAATTTTTGTAAAAATACTAGCTATTTAAGTATATTCTTTAAATGAAATAGGTTTGTCAGGCTATAATAGTACTGTGTGTCGATCAAGGCTTAGGTGTGGAGTCGTGACAAAAATTTTATACCCAATTTCGGACACTTACGTATTTATATACATTATTTTCCAAAAGCATCAGTAAATTATCCTTTTAATTTTATTTTCGCACGTGTTACGTAGTAATGCCCAAGGGAAGGTGTTACAGATTCAAAAATACTAGTTATAAATAAAATTGGATTCAAAATTCACATACAAACACGGGTACAACCAACCAGTTAAATCCAAATATTTATAGACAGATAGACCTAGGCTTATATTATAAATAAATAAAAAATTAGGTCAGTTTTTCTCTCTTCATTCATCCTCACTCACTGATCGCACTCATTTCTTTCCTGAACCTACCACTACTAGAGACAACCGTGCCGTTCTCCTCTGCATCGATCGCCCACCACCACGTGCGTGTCTTCTCTCTCGACGGTTTTGCTCTTTCTCCTCCTTCTCGTGTCAATTTATCAAATAACTTGATTTAGTTGCTATCTTTTTCTATATATGTTTCTTTTATTTCTTTCTTTAAGATGAGTGTGTTTCACATATTTAGTTGCACATTTTAATGCTGGTTCTTTGATTTTATTTGTAGATTAGTGAAGGTTTTCACATCAATTCGAGTTTGAGGACGCAAGAATGCAATGGGAGATAATAGGAAGGGTTCCATCTCGCACCATCTTTAGTTGCACAATTAGATGATATAAACGAGAACAATTTATGGCATTATCTTGAGAAGAATCTTTTTGATTGTATCTCTGCTGTGGAAGTTCTCCCCCTATATTGAAAGAAATGTTCGCCAAGAGTGAAGAAGATGGTTTTAAAAATCAAATAGGAAATAGCACACACAAAGAGCACAAGCAAGCAGAGGTAAGTTTTAAGTTTTTGTGGAAATTCTGACAAGTTATTTTAGCAATGCCATATTCCTATTAGTTTTTTATTCGGGTTTCATAATTTTATCTTCTTTGTGCATATTTGAATTCTTTACTTTGTTTTTTTTCTTTTTTTCACATTCATTGTGGTTCCTCCACCCATCAAACATGTTCTATCTTGATGGGTGGAATCAAGTACTTAGTTGGTTAGTGTTTTGTCTTGAATCTTGTGATATCTCTGGTGTTTGTAGTAGTTTTACTCAGTTTTTTGCACCAAAAAAAAATACTTCAGCTTAGTTGCTAATGTAGTTTGGTAAAATGACAATTTATTGATAATGATGAGTATGAATGCTGGATGAGGATTTTGAAATATTTGGTATTGTTTTAGCCTTTGAATCACCCCTTTGATAGCATTTTAGTGGACATGATTTCTTGAGCCTTTCATAGGGTCTTTCTGTATAGTGTACTGATTGTGCTAACCAAGTCTAAATCAGCAGGTGATTGACTTGGGCAAGATGGAGGCATTGATCATTGATGACAACCCAACTGAAGTTGGAACGCTTGAAGAGAAGAAGGAAGGGTTGTAGGCTGAGATCAAGGACATCAAGGACATCTCCTTTATCGATGCACTTTAGCACAATTAGCCCCTACAATAGATCTTTCCTTATTTCATTCTCTCTTTTATATGTCCCAAGTATGGGACTTTTTAAGATGATGCCTTGGGTCTAGCATAGGGTCTGATTATAATTTATAAACAATTTCATTTGGCATTAATTGTTATGGGGTCCGTTTTCTTGAATCGGTTGATGAAGCTTTTAAACCTTGGTTTTAGTCTATTTTCTTCGAGTTATGGTTATGTTATAATCGATACTTATTCTCTAAATATGATCATGGTTAATAGATAAAACCTTTTGGATTCACACCACCGAGTTGTTCATGCTTATTTCTTCTTCCATTGTTTAAATCAACTTTTTTTTAAATGTATATTTTTTCTCCTTGGTCTAAGCCAATCTTATTGGTTTCGGTTAGCCCTTATCATTATTGTCAAGGAAAATATGTTCTTCATAGAGAATTGGAGCATCAAACAATGGTATGGACACTTTAGTAGAATCTAAAACTTACGTATTATTCGAGGTTATGGTGTTTGATGGTACCTCTTTAAATGAAATAGTTGATTATTATAATTTCCTATATGTTTGTTTTGATGCCTATAGTTCTTTTATTCTCCCATATCTACCATTTGTCTGTCGTTTTTTTTGTGCTGTTTCAACTTTCAACTTTTTATTAACATGATTCATGATAAAACATTATGGCGCCGTATGATCCATGTAGCCGACCCCACCTAGTGGGATAAGGCTTGGTTGTTATTGTTGTAGTAGTCATGAATTTAGGATTTGTCTTAAAGATATTTCACGTTTAAAATATATTTGTTCAAGTTAGATCTTTGTTATTGTCATAAAAGCTTTATGCACATATTTGTCTTGCACTATGAATTCACTTTTGGTGATTCAAATTGGCTATGGTGATTTCTTGATTTTTTTATGGAGTTGTTTCTATGCTATTTTTGTGATGCTTATACCTGCTCAAAGAAGCAAAGTCCTTTAGAAAACACAAGATAAGATAAAGCTTAATTCTATTGTCATGGTAATCAAATATCCTACACTATTTTCTTTAAAGTTTTAACACATAAAAGGTGGTGTCTCAAATTTTAAGTTTGAGTAGATAGTACTATAATTCAAAGTACATTCATTGAGCTAATTTTATTATTTTCTGCACTGTGAATGTTTGGTTTGTGTATATCAATGTTGAGAGAGTAGGTAGGACCGTACAACTAACACCATGATCATGAGAAGCGATGTTTATGGAAGTCAAGCGATTGTCTTCTACCCGTGTTTACTTCCATAGGTACTGCACTATTCTTCTACCTACTTCCAATTGGTTATTGTAATTATAAGGTTACTTCCTGGTATTCCTGTTAGGTGAAAACTGACTTAGGTGGAATCCATTGAATTCCTCGTATTACTGTTACATACATTATGAATATTTTTGCTAAGATAGTGATGAGCTTATATATATACAAACTTTGACTGAATGTAATATAAACTAATCCAGAAACAAGGAATTATAGCCAAAAAGATCGTGGACATGATAAAAAACTGCAAGGATATCTGGTCAGAGTCAATATCCCGTGCTTCCATTCAATCGATATGACATTGTCTCAAAAAATATACACTACTACATATATTATATTATATATTTAGTAACATTTACAGGCCACATTTTAATAAATGTTACTTAATGAAATAAAATACTGTATTTTACAACATTTTTAAAATAAAATGTTTCTAAACCTATTTTACTTTTTCCCTACTTCAGAAACATGAAGAGCTTCTCCCCTTTCGGCGCATCACTTCCCTGCTTCAAAAACGTGAGAGTTTCATCGCACCGATTCATCTCTATGTTCAGCACTGATTCATCTCTCTGTTCATCACCGATTAATCACAACTTGCTCTAACTGCATTCTTCAATTTGTTCGTAATCTTTGATTCTCGCTAAATTCAAATCTCAGATTTCTTCACCTCCGTATTCATCTCTTTGTTCGGTAAGTTGCTCTCACTGCGATTGTTAATTGCTTCGTAATCTCAGATTTTATGATTTCTGAATTTGAGCCTCTTCTTCTTATTCCTTAGGATTTGCACTTTGATTCAATTTCTGAATCGCTCACCAAAGGTTAGTTCTGAATTTGAACATGAATGTTGTTCTGAATTTGTTTGGAATGTTGTTATGAATTTTTAGTTTCCTCTTTTTTCTGCGTTTTTTTGTATGTAAGAATGCAAAACTCTATGTTTTTTATTATTGCACTCAAGCTTTTTGAAAGAATGTGTTAGCTTTTTTTTTTTAGGAACAGGTCTTCTACTCTTCTTTAGTGGGTGGAGTGATTGATGTTGGCATCTTATAATCTATTTTTGTTAGATAAACTTTGTTTCTTTTTATTTAATATTCATGTGCCATCAATTGGGTATATCATATTAACATCCTATGTCTCTATTTTCCATTTCATCTTTCTTATCTTTTCATTCTCCGTCAAACTTAGGTGAATTAAAAGACAACCTTCTTGTTGCTAAGTTTTTCAAGTCCAGGCTTAAAAGCTCCATGTATATATTGATTCCTAAAGAGGACTTCTATTTTATACCCTATTTGTGCAAAATTCTTTGAGTTAGTAAATGTAACACCCTGTTTTTCGTATGCTTTTTTATCAGTAAATACATGCTTTAATGTGTTTATTTTTGATAAAATCCGGAGGATGATTTTATTTAAAATAAAATCATTTTCTTGTGTTGTTTTACTGTATGAAGTCACAGTAAAATTTTCGGTCGAAAATTGATGTAAAATCGGTCTGCGTTTTCTCTGCCAGTACAAGTTTACTGAGCTAGAAACAAAATTTTAATTCGTGAACGAGACAGTTAGTGTTTTTATGATGTTTTGTGTGGGTTTGGTAAATTTTCGAATTTTGTTGTCCGGGAATAAAATATAATATTTTATCCGGACGAAACCTTCAGAAAATACGATCGGATGTGCAACCGGTTACGTATTTAAGCAGTTAAAGGAACCTTAAAGGAGGAGAGAAGGCTTGATGGGAAGTCTCATTAAATGTTTATGACACACACTAAGAAAAAGTAATTCCTTACTTCCCTCTAAAATCTTACTTTTCATCTTTCCCTCTCCAATCACATCACATCACATTAACTCTTTAACCTCTCTTCAAGAAACTCATCTTCTTTCTTCTTCTCCCTCTCAAGGCCGTGCACCTCCACCTTTCCTCTATAAATATCACTCATCCACTTCACTTCATCACTTTCCTTTCTCCTACTCCATTAAAACCTTTAAGTTTTCATCCTTTTCTTAACTTCAAGCTTCCAAAGCTCTAGTTTTTCTTCTTCTTTTCACTAAGTGTTCTTCATCAAAGTTATTCCTCTTGCTTAGGTTAATACTATCATGTATTCTTTTCTTTAAAAACTTCATCTTTTCTAAAGTTTCTTCTTTATGTCATATATAAGCTTTTATCTTCAAAAATCTCTCAAAAATGGTAGAAAACTCCTTTTGAGTTGAAAACAATTTCTATGGTCTTGTATTTACTTGTATTTCAACATACTAAAAGGTTGTGTAAAACAAAGTTTCCTAACCTCTACTTTCTAATGAGGCCGAACCATGCCTATGGTTTTGATGCATCTTGTTTCAACTTTTACAAGTGTGAGTTTGTATTTAAAGATTTGTTTTCCAAAATGATCATGGACCAAGGCTCCCTTATGTTAAAGGATGCTATGTCTAAAGTGATTGGAAAGTTTAAAGATTTGTTTTCCCAAAATGATCATGGACCAAGGCTCCTTTATGTTAAAGGATGCTATGTCTAAAGTGATTGGAAAGTTTAAAGATTTTTACTCTACTTTTATGTCATTTACTTTCATGCCATTTATATTTATGTCATTTACATTATGTCATTTACTTTTATGTCATTTATATTTATGTCATTTACTTTATGTCATTTACTTTATGTCATTTACATTATGTCATTTACTTTTATGTCATTTATATTTATGCCATTTATTTTATGTCATTTACATTATGTCATTTACCTTATGTCATTTATGTTTATGTCATTTATTTACTTATGTCATTATACTTTAATTCTTTATAATCATATGTTGCTTTCAAGATGATCATAGACTTGAGCTCCATAAGTTATTGGATGCTAAAAGGTCTAAGAGATTGGAAGAATTTAAAGATTTTTATCATAAAAACCCAAGGATGGCCGAATCTTAAAGGTTATGGACCTAGGGTGTTTCGTTTTTCATTTTCCAAAGTGATCATGGTTTTGAGCTCCTTACTATTAATGGATGCTAAACCAAAGAGATTGGAAATTTTAAATGTTCCTAGCCTATTTTATTGGTCAAGGCCGAATCTCCATCAAGGTGTAACTTGGTGGGATTTTTGTTTGACTTTGTTTTAAGTAATCATGTTTTAAACTCTTAGCACTTGAGGATCATAAATCCCTAAGTTGCATGTGCTTTGGAAACTTCTAGCCCTAAGTTCTCGATTGAGTTCTAATCCTTGAACCTTGTGTCTTGAAACCTAGACTTTCATCCTAACCAACCTTGAAGAACGTCCGCGAAACCGTTTATTTTCTCGCATTCTTTTACCTTCTTAAGGTAAGAGGGGATTTCCTAAAGATATTCAATAACTGTATGCATGTGTGTATGTGTTTAATTGGATATTTACATGTTGATTGAGCTTACTTGATTATCTAATGTACTTGAACTGTTATGCTATTATCTGATGTTGAACTGTACTTGTTCTAAATGTTATAATGCATATATGTGATGAACTGCTTTCAACTGTGATATTAGCATTGACCTGATAATATGCACTGCTGTTGATTGAAAGTTTGCTAAGCCAGACTTGTGTCTGTGCTCAACCATTATAAGGATTAAAAACCTTAATAAGCTTTGAAGATGAAGGGATTGGTGTTCTTTCCAAAAGCTCTTTAAACTTAAAGTACTTGTTTTAAATGTTGAAAGGGTTTTGGTGAACTATTGTTATACAAGAGAAAAATCCTTTTCGAACTATGTGTCTTCAAGTGAAAACTTTCAAGATTATTTGGCAATACCCTATTGGGGGAAATATTTCAAAGATAAAAGAATTTCAAGGATGCTTTATAAAAGATTTTCAAAGAAAAGGTTTTTCCTAAATATTTTGGAAACTTTCCGATAACCTGGATAGGTCATCGAGGATTCGGTTTTGAATTTGTTTTTCACTGAACGAAAAATAAGTACTTATGAAAGAGAATCTAGTACGCGAGACGTCGCCTCTAATATTCAGTTATGCACACGTGATCTTGGAGCACTGTTAATTCGGGACTACGAGTCCTGGTTATGAGTGTTAATTCGGGACTACGAGTCCTGGTTGTGAGTGTTATTTCGGGACTACGAGTCCTGGTTATGATGTTATGGGCTGAGAGTCCAATTCTCGAAATCGAGGACAGTGCGTTCTGATTTCGTTGTTGTGGACTGTGTGTGTCCTAATCACGTTGTTGTGGACTGCGTATCCTAACCACGTTGTGTTGAACATTGTTAAAAGTGAATATTTTTTTCTACGACCACAAGCCTAGGACTGGTGCATCGGTCTTGGGCGTTGTGATTGAGCATTCGGACCGCGTGTCCTATGCTTCTAAGTTTTCAAGTGATGGGGAAATGATGATTAAGTCGTTAGCTTTGAGCTGCGACAGCGAAAAAGAATGAACACAAAGAAAACCTTTTAAATAAAATATTTTCTCATGTGCATTTCCCCAAGCAGACGTGCTATTGATGAATAAATCAGATACAAAAGATGGTATCTGGGAGTCTGTCCATGTAAACCGAGTGAAGAGGCACATGTGACGTTGCTCGTCCTGAGACCTTATGCTTGAGGGTAAGGAGGCAACTGCCCGGTGGGCTAGAGATTGACCAACTCTAATACTTCTCCAGTGAAAACGGTGTTGAGATCTCATGAGATTAAGTTAGAGCCTGATATTGAAGTGCCATGCATATTTTCAAAAGATTGACTGTGCGGGTTTGAGACCCTATGATATAACACTGTTTTATTGTGTATATGCATGATTTAACTGCTTATATGATTCTGTGATGTATGTATCATGTATATGGTTGTTGTGGGATATATCTTATGATGGTATCTCACTCTTACAATTATATCAGGTATCTTCGGGTTTTGCTGTAGTACCTTGGTACCCTAGTACCGATGTTGCAGAGGAGTCTTTCTAAGTCCCTTGAAGACCTAGTGTTAGAGGTTGGGAAAGTATTCCGATTGGGGGTCTCTCCAATGAATATTTGATAGAATGACCAGCTTAGGAGTATGAGTTGGGTTATATATCTAAAGGGGTCCGTGAATGTAGTGTTATATACATTCATCTTTGTATGTCATGGTAACTTTGTTACGAACGTGACTTTACGTTTTAAATGTATGTATGATGGATTTCAGAGTTATCCCTATAGAAGAAAATCTTATACCCCAGTTTTCTGACTTAAGAGAAAACAAATTTTCCGAAAGCAACCAGCAAATTATCTTTTAATTTAAATTCCGCATGTGTTACGTAAGTAATGCCCTGAGGGGGGAGAGGGCGTTACAGTAAATGCTAGATAATCATGTTAATTCCTAAAATTCAACAAAGATAAAAGAGTGTTCTAGTTTACAATTTCTAAGATAATTGTATGATGACATCAATTACCATTCCATCAAGGTTGTATTGTATCACTCTCTGCAGATAGGACTTCTTTACATTTGGTAATTAATTGATATTTAGAGTGTTACAGAACATTAAAGATTTTTAATGAAATAGCTTCACATTTGTGTCTCAAGTACCGCTTTCCTTGTCCATGAAAATTGTTTTAAACAACTTTTGAATAATTAAATCATCTTTTGACTTTTTATATTGGAAAAGTATGACAGTGGGAGAAGCAAACAGGTATGCAGAAGATGGAGTGAAGAGGTTCCTGGAAGCTGGAAAAGCTGCCTATGAAAGTTATTCACTTTGAAAAAGCTTTGAAAAGTGGCTACATTTCAATTCCTGATGGCTATTGTAATTGTGATATTTATATAATTTGGTACCTGAATTAATTGCATATTTAACAATGGGATAGCTTTGGTATATCAAAACTTAATGCTACTTTTGGTAATTGAAAACTCCAATTGATTGGATAGGCTAATATTATCAAAAGAAGAGGTAAAATTCCAGTTAATTCATTGTGCGCTTACTAATCTTTTAATCCTTTAGAGTTCTAATTGCATTAATGCTTCTTTTGAGTCTTCCCTAACCATGTCTTGCATTCCACCATCTTACTAGGTTTATTTCATCCTGTGGCAGATTTACAATTATGGAGGAGTATTCAGCAAAGACTACAACATTGCATGATGATTTGGATGATGTGGACCAAGGAGAGGATCAAAATACACACCATCTTGTTTGGGCCCAGTTTGACAAGGTTACAACCTCCCTCCACTTTCTGTTAATTAGATGTCGAGTGCTATATATAATTAATGATTCGGAATTGGAGAATCATTTTGTTCTAATGAAGTTGTCTTACTACAATGCATTTAGGTCACACGTAGTGAAAGCAGGTGGAAATGGACATTAAAGGATGACATTATGCGCATAAATAATAAGGACATTCTCTTCAAAAAGGTTTGTTAGGCTTGCAGGAGAATAAATAATGATATTTTCTCATCCTTTCTGTTCATTTTATCAAATTGTCTTAATGGATGATACTATACATTTCTGCATGCGACAGGAGAATTTTTTTTTTTAAAGCAAAAAGCAAAAAGGAGTGCCGAAGCATCACTGCAGTGGAAATCATCCCAACTATGTTGGCACCAAAACCACTACCAATCATCTGCAGCACCCCAAAGTATTATTAAAAACAAAAGAAAGAAATACAAGAAAACATGGGGGGACATAGGACCTTACCCATGAGAAGAGGGGGGATTACAAGAATCTATAATTAGGCATACCCCACCTATTACAGAAGAAATCATACCTAATAAAACTGGGAATCAGGCTCCACCAAGTGAAGCATTTAGAACTGACTCCAAAATTGGCTAGCTTATCAGCACAGTGATTAGCTTCTCTAAAAACATGAGAGATCAAGAAAGTTAAGTTTGAGGCCAAAGCAATACAGTTTCTCCATTTAGTTCTAATCTTCCAAGGAGCTATGTCTGGGTTCGAGTAAGCAAGAACCACAAGAGAAGAGTCACATTCCAGCCATAATCTGGACCAGCCCCTCTCCACAACAATCTGAATTGCTGTCATGGCAGCAAGCAATTCAGCAGAGAAAGAGTCCTGAGTCCCATAGAATTCAGTAAAACAGCCAAGAGTAACTCCACTACTGTCTCTAAAGATTGCACCACCACCAGCTTGACTCGAAGAGCCTTTAGAGGCCCCATCTGTATTAACTTTAATCCAGCCTGGAAGAGGAGGGGTCCAAACAACATGGAGAATTTTAGGAGAGGCTGTCGGATGGCCTTTGATCCTCAGCAGCTCAAAGATTCTCAATTCCTCAGCAGAAGAGAACATTTTATTTGCAGAAACATTACCAGACAAAGAAATGGAGGCTTTGAGCATGCTAGTAGCTGCTCTCACTGTGATTGTTCTATTATCAAACTTCAGTTTATTTCTTGAGAACCAAATGATCCAAAAGGAATTAACAATAGCTGCAGTTATAGTGTCTTTCATTTGCAGGCTCCACTGCTTATGGCAAAGGGAGAGAATAGAGAATACAGAAGAAGTGTCCACCTGCATATCAAAGACTGATCCAAGCCAGTGCCAAATTTGCTTTGCAAAGGGACAAGCTAAGAAGAGGTGGTCTGCACTTTCTGTTGCAGACAAGCAAAGACTGCAAACAGAAATAGTGCAGCAGCCCCTCTTTTGAAGCTGATCTTCAGTAGGCAACTTATTATGAATAAGCCTCCAGATGACAAAAGACTTAGAGGGAGGAATTGCCCTATTCCAAATCAGCTTAGACCAGTCACAAATGGGATGCCTAATGTCTAAGAAATGGAAAGCTTCTTTGAAAGATAAACCACCCGAGGTTGAGTGCTGCCAAATAAGAGTGTCCACTACAGGGAAAACAGGAATGTCCAAATGAGGCAGCTCCTGACCAAAAATTGGGAGGTTAGCCATTAGAGATGCAGGAATAATCCAGCTGCCATCCCTTATAAAGTCAGCAAGCTTGGCTTTCAGTTTATGTTGCAGGCTGTGAGGAACTTGCAGCAGATCTGCCAAGGGCTTTGAGAGCCATTTGTCAGTCCAGAAGTTAATTGATGAACCATCTCCAATTTGCCAAACTGAATTGTTAAGAACCGACTGCATATGATTTTTAATGCCAGGCCATAAGGAAGACTTGACATAGGTGGGGACAGACTTGCAGTGATGAGAGAATCTGCTCCTAAGAAATGTAGCCCATTCAGCACAAGAGGAAACCAACTCAAAAGATAATTTCAGAAGAGCAGCATCATTGAGAGCTAACAAAGATTTAATGCCCAATCCACCTTCCGAATGCAGTCGCAGAGTTTCTTCCAAGCAACTATGCAGATTTTCTTGACATTAGGATCTCCGGACCAAATAAAATTCCTAATGGATTTGTCTAGATCCTTAAGAATGGATGAGGGCCAACAAAGAGACATGAAAGCTATAAAGCATCATACTGTTGATCACAGACTTGACAAGCTCAACCCTTCCCATGATTGAAAGAAGTTTACCTTTCCAAGAGGCAAGTTTGGAGGTGATTCTGTCTGCTAAAGGCTGCAAGTGAATTCTTCTTGGCTTGCCCTTGAAAATTGGAACACCAAGATAATTGAAAGGAAAGGATCCAGCAGAAAATCCAAGCATCTGAGCCACTTTGGATGACTTGTTAGGGGAGATACTACCCGAGTAGTATTTACACTTGTTGAGGCTAAGCCTTTGACCTGAAGCAGCTCCATACTCAGCAAAGAGGCTCATCAGAGCTTCAAGACCCCTCTTGCTACCCTTACATAGAACAAGTACATCATCGGCATACAAGACATGGCTAGGAGAAGCAAGGCTCCTAGGACCGGAAATCGTTTGTAACACTCCAGAGCTGACAAGGACAGATATTCCTCTACACAAGGCATCTTCAGCAAGACAGAAAAGTAGAGGTGAAAGAGAGTCACCCTGCCTAACCCCTCTTTTACATGCAAAGAAACCTTCTGGTTTACCATTGACCAGAAAGGATAGCTTAGCAGAGTGAAGGATTGTTTTGATCCAATTGCAGAAAGTAAGATTGAAACCAAAAGCTTTCAAAACAGAAATAATGAAGTTCCAGTCCAATGTGTCAAAAGCCTTTTTAATGTCAAGCTTAAGGGCCAGATTTCCACCATAGGCCTTATAGTCCAACAAATTACAAGCCTCTGAAGCAATACAAATGCACTCCTTGATGTTTCTACCTTTGACAAAACCTCTTTGCTGTGGAGAAATGATTCTGGCTGCAATATCTGCTAATCTGTCAGCTAGCACCTTTGTAATGATTTTAAGTTGAAAATTGGCTAAAACAATTGGTCTATAGTCTTCAATTCTATCAGCATGCGGCATTTTTGGAATCAGAACTACCAGATTGGAATTCATGTTAGGCAAGAGCCAATTCTGAGCAAAAAATTGATTGACTGCCCTACACACATCAGTGCCAATAATATCCCAGTAGGATTGGTAGAAACAACCACCAAAGCCATCAGGACCAGGAGCACCCTCACCATTCATTGCAAAGACAGCATTCTTTATTTCCTCCATAGAAGGCAGCCTTGTCAACAAACTGTTTTCTTCAGCTGTAACAACATTGGGAATAACCCTATTTATGAGATCATTAGGTTGACAATCATTAGGGACTGCATACAGATTTGAGAAGAAGTCAATGACAAGGTTAGCCAAGCCCCCTGCATCATCAATGATAGCATCTCCACACTTAAGCATACTCAAGGATTTAGCAGCATATCTGGTTTTTGCAATTCTATGAAAAAAAGCAGTGTTTCTGTCCCCTTGGCAATGCCAATCAACCCTGGATTTTTCTCTCCAAAACTCCTCTTCAAACAGAAGAGCCTGCTGCAATTCAGTTTGTGCTAGAACTTCTTGCTCCATGAGATCATCACTCACACCTCTGGAATTAATGAGTTGCTGGACCGAATCCACAACAGCCAAGGCAGCCTCAACTCTATGACGCACATTCCCAAAAACCAGCTTGTTCCAATTTTTTAGTTCAACTTTTAAGGATTTCAGCTTCTGTGAGAGAACATACATTGGACAGCCATACACAGGTTTGCACCACACTTCCTTAATGAGCCTATAACAATCCGGATGACCAATCCACATTTTATGAAATTTAAAAGCAGAAGGGAAGGACTGAGCCGATCTAAAGCAGGTTACCATTATGGGAAAGTGGTCAGACTGAGATCTAATCAAGGTACAGCAATAGGTGGAGTTCCAATTGTCTAGCCAAGCTTCATTACAAAGGGATCTATCCAGCCGTTTTTCAGTGTGAGCAGACCCCCTTCTCCTATTACTCTAAGTAAAACTGGCTCCTCTAGTAGGGAGATGGATCAGGCTGGCTGCATCAGTGAAGTTCTTAAAGTCTTCACAAGCAGCCTTGAGAGGTAAGGAAGAGCCTCTAACTTCATGGGATCCCAAAACAGAATTAAAATCACCAAGCATGCACCAAGGCCCGGGATTGTTGACTTGCAGACTAATTAATTCTGTCCAAAGGGATCTCCTAGAGAGATGAGAAGTGTTAGCATAAATAGCTGAGACAAAAAAAATCTTTTCCATCTATGTTTATCTGAAATGAACACTGCTGAGTAGAGCATGACAGAGAGGTAGGAGATAACTGGATACTACATAACCCCCAAATGTTTGGCAGAAGACTACCCCTATCATTTAGACAAAAAACCTTTAAGTTAAGCTGCCTCCAAAAGGAGTCTGAAACATCAGAAACCTTGATCCACTACTCGAAATGAAGACAAAATCTGGTTTGTTAGCCATACAGAAATTCTTGAAAACCAACCTTGTACTAGGATTTCCAAAACCCCTACAATTCCAATATATGATTTTCATTAGGCAAACTGTGTAGGTCCACCCCTTAATCGGGCAAAGGCTTTTTCCTGCTGTGCTGCCTTAGCAGCCTTTTACCTTAATTTTTTCTTCTTAGACTTAGAAATGACATTTGAAAAATCATCTTCTTGAGAGGTCAAGAGGTATTTACTAGGGTCAGCCCTTCCAGTTAGAGGGGGCTGAGTCACCCCAATGGCAACATCAAGATTGTCTTCCTCATGACCCCAAAACCGGCTGACAATTTGCAAATCAGAAGTCACAACTTGATTCCTGATATCACTGTCAGGAGTGACACTAATAGTGCAACTCCCTAAAGGCTTTGTAACAAGAGGAATGTTACCTTGAGGAGGCACAGAGATCTCTTTGCCTGCAATCAAAACCTGATCATTGTGCTGTGAAGGGGAGCAGTCCACAGGAGTATCTGCCACAAAGGTCCCAGTAGTGGAGACAGACTGTTGGATAGGAGAGATGGGCTCACATTCTGCAGGAGAGTGTTGCATGACCCCACAGATAGGTGAAAGCACCTCTGCCACATTCAAAGGATCCGAGGGATGAACAAATCCTAGAAGAGGATTAGTGGAAACTTGAGCTTCAGGCTCAGTGCATGGGACATTATTAACTCCCAAAAAATCATCCGGTGCAATGACTGTCTCCACAGAGATTAAGTTGGATTTGCTGGTGCCTGCCACCTGAACCAAATTTGGTTCAATACTATGATCTGCAAAAGCAACTCCTTTGCCTTTATCCCCAGTACTCCTTGCTGTTTCCTTCGGGGTCTCAGTATTTCCTTGATTTGTTTTTGGCACATATTGCACTACCTTTTTTGGAGGATTTTTCTTAACAACATTCAAGTCCTTAGGAGCCGAAGATCCTCCTGATTTATGCTTTCTGCAATTAGCACTGGAATGGCCAATTATCTTGCAAGATGAGCAGAATGATGAGAGTCGCTCATATTCTATATCAACAAAGAAAGCGAAGTCTTCTCTCTCCACAAGGATCCTATCTCGCAGATCCACAGTAAGATCAATCTCAATGAGGATTCTAGCAAAGTGGCCGAAAGATCTTGTCATAGTAACTTCATCTAATGCAATTGGCACACCAATACCACCACCAATCTCGAACAAGATCTTTGGCCGCCAATATTCTCGGGGCAAACCATGGAGCCGAACCCAACATTGTGCATGGGTTTGACGTAAGGTATTAGGGTTAAAATCCAGGATCCAAGATGACAATCTCAGCACACCAGGGTTCAAATTCCAAACCCCAGCAGATCTGATTCGGCGTTGATCCTCTAAGGAGGAGAAACTGAACTCATAGAAGCCTTTTCCCAGCGAAACTACAGACCATGTAGCGATAGGTTTCCAAACCTTGAGAAGCTTGGATCGCAAGTCACCCAGTTTTATTGGAGAATCTCCCTTGGACAGGATGAGACGACCATGGACGAGGTTTTGGCATTCTTGGACACCAGCCTGGTATTCAGATTCAGAAATCTTTATCGCCCATTTGTCACCCTTCAAGCAAGGTTTTGGAAGTTGGTTAATAGGGATGTCAAAAGAAGTAGAAACCGCCTGTGCGAAGGTCTTTTTTGGAGGCGGAGCAGGACAATTCGAAGGAGAAGAAAGGGGAGCAAGGAAACTCCATGGAACAATAGGATCGTTAGCCATGAAGATCATGCAAAACTCTAGAAGATCACTGGAAGAGAAACCCTAGCAGAGCCATCGGAGTTCATCCAACTTCTATTGTTGTTAGGGGCAGGTGGTGGCTGGGGTATCTTGGTGCCTGGGGTATTTTTGTGATTTTCTATTGTTTTTGTTTTTCTGTTTTTTGGATGGTTGAGGAACTGATAAAGAGAAATTGATGGAAAATGGTGAGATTTAGGATGGAGATCCAGGAATAGAGTAAATCACATTGTATTGTATGGAGGAGCTTCTGTCTTCGACTCTTTCACTCCTTCGCTTGGGCACTCAACTTCTTTCCTCTTTAATTTTGTAATCAGTATGTTTGGTCTACTCTGTTTTTGTTTGGGTTCCATATTGGTTTACTCTTTCTCGGCCTATGGCTCAAGATGTTTACTCTATTTTTGTTTAGGTGTTGGGAATTTGCGTATAAAACAAAAAGAAACGCAGCGGAAAAATTCCCATCGAAGGATCCTTGCGAATGGTCATGATTCATGATTAAAAGGTTTACCTCTTGAAGCGATGGTTGTTGATCAGAATTCGTCTATCACGAACACCGCACAAACGATGTCTCTAAAGGTATCCACACGAGCAGATTCCGTGAACGTCCAACGTCACGAACCCGAAGCGTCTCTGTCTCACAGTGCTATCTTCAAAACCGAGACTTGCTGTTCACACTTACTCTCTATGTGCGGCTAGGTTATCAACCGTGTAGGCACAATAGCTTAAGTGGTCTACTTATAGTAGCACCTCCTTAAGTGAGTTAGTGAGCAGCGTTTGACCTAAGCCCCATGTACTATACGCTAGGCCCAATAGAAGAGTCCAACTCTCTTTTTAATGCTTCTTTTGATCCACTCTTATGTGTGTGACCCTATAGGTTCCCAAAACGTTAGTAGTAATATTAAATCCCATTTAATATTACAAACAGTGAGCGGTATCTAGCAATACATCACTGCCACCTAAGTAGTGAGAAAGTCAGTGATTTGACGAAACCTTTCTGTGACAAATATTCATGTGCGTTATCATCCCTTTGTCCATATATCTATATTGAACACAAGGCATAGAATGTGTCACCCTTGTATGGTTCAATATCATGTTCCCTAATACCCGAGTAGACTTAACAACAAATGAGGTCAATATCTCATATTGACTCATTTCAGCACGGCCATGCATTTTGCAGTCTCACTCTATCAGGGGGCCCACAGATATTACTCCTGTTATGTAGGAGGGACAAATTCCATCTAGGTCACTCACATCCCTCTGCACGGCTCGTGGTATGCCCAATGACCGTCTTTATAATCATCCTATTACAGATGACGTTTGACGATATTAAAGCACACGACTCCTCATGTAGGGGTCGTAGTGATTTCAGGTCAAAGGATTGCATACACCATTGTCACTATGAGAACTACTTATGACACTCACATAACGCTCCATGTAGTGTTCTCATGGTGGGTCAATCCAGTACATCATTACTCTAATGTGTACCTATGTGGCGACTCGATATCTCATATCCATGACCCGTGAGATATGGTCATCACCTCACACACATAATAGTCTCAATGTATTATTATTGTCCTTATTAATAAAATACTTGACTACGGATATTTAAGAATAGGATTTCATTGTTCAATAGTGTCTCACGATCAAGTCATGTACTTGATATTCTATTAAACTGAAATTTCTATTCTAAGGACTTTATTATGTTTAAACAAGTAACACAATAAACTGGAATGCCTCATATCATATATATATATATATATATATATATATATATATATATATATATATATAATGGCAAGATACATATGTAAGTCTAAGAAATGTATTGGCCTCTAGGGCTTACACCAACATAGGGTTCCATATTCGGTACTCTACTCTTCGCATCCTGCTAGCCTTTACCAGGTAATCTCCCTAATTACTTTGGTTAATGATTGATTTCTTAGTTGTCTGCAAAGTGTTTTTCTTTTCGTTGGTATATTAATGTTGGCAATGTGAATTCTCTATTTTTGCATAAAGTTTGGAACTTTTCTGATGTAATCATTGGGTATCAACTTTTGTGTATCTCGACCTATATGAATGTTAGGTTTTGTGTTCTAATGAATATAAATTGGGGAAAAGTGGATTTGGCCCTATTTGAGTGCTTTTTGTGGGGTTTTGTTTTTTGATGAATATAAATTGGGTTTTGTTTATGTGTGCTTATTTTTTTTATGCAAGTGCAGGTGATTTTGTTGTGAAGGAGATGCATTTGTTGGAGGATTTCCACAATTAGCTTACGAGGGAAAGAAGCAAAAGCAAAGAAAGAAAACAAAAACCACCGAAAAGCAATCCCCCTCTTTCTCCATGTCTCTGATCTTAATCATTTTAAAAGAGCCAAAAGCATACAAAACAGCAACAATATAATTGTGTTTTTTTTTCCAGAGACTGTGGGTGAGTGGGTAATGTTAGTTTATTTGATTTTTTATGTAGATGATATGTTGTTATATAAATCTTCTGGGTATGTTTGGTTTATACTTAAGGGTATAAGGGTATCCTCTTATCTTTCTTCTTTTAATTATTTTTTTTTATGAAAAGGAGGCAAATAGTCAAGAGGATGGTATACCAAGTGATCCTGACTGAGAACAAGAACGTAGGAACAGGCCAGAATCACACTCAACATTAAGTAACCATTTCGGTTTCAATAGGGGTGACAAAATTATTCTCTGGTTCTATGAATGAACAATAAGCAAGCTATTATTATGAGTTGTTGTGGTCCTTGATTACCGAGTCATCCATTTATTTTGATGTACGACAATGAGTTTGAAGTTGTATCAGTTTCATCATACCATTTTACTTATGAGTGCATACTGTTTGATAAAAGGTATATGTGAGATTGATTAACACATGAGATGCTTGACTAACTAACTGCCACTTTGCTCAATGAATGATGAGTCACAGACCCTTCCTATTAAATGAATGGTGAAGAAGTTAGTCAATAGTTCTCTTGATTCCTCATTGCATTTTAATTATAAATCTGTTGTGTCGTATGAACCATGTGGTAATATACTTTGCAAAGTGTAGTTGGTAAAACTCCCAATGGATCCTATTCCTCGTTGTTCTATTTTGGATGCTAATATTACCATTGTTGGTCCTTTATTCTTTGTTGATCTATATATGTCTAGCATTGGTTCCATGCATAGTTCGTTGCTTGGTTTGGATTTGTAAAGTTCAAATAATCCTTATAATGAAGGATTGTGATTAATATAATTTCGTTATTTCGTTATGCTTGATGGCTCACTTTGTGGAGTAGATATGGGGACTATGTTAGTATTTTTAGCTAGCAAACATCTTGGGATGGCATCTTTAGGATATCCCAATGCTAACCATTGCTTGTGAACTTTCTTCATTAAGAAGGATCATATGAAAATTGGTAGGAAATTTAATTGGAGCCATAACTTTAGCTTCGGAGATGCATATGTGACAGATCCAGAGGGCAATGTAATGTGCCTCCAAGTTGGTGAACCTCTTTTTGGTGCACATGAACCTTATATGAATACTTTAATTTCTTTGATTTATTTTGATTAAAGGACAAATTATGTTTTCAATACTTGGATATGTGGAGACTTTAAGCTAATGCACTGGTTTTTTTTTCTTTCTAAATGCATGTTTTCTCATCTCTAAATTCATTTTATGTTTGGGTGGGTTCTATAAGAAATGCAACAAAGTTTTTATTTTGATCTAGTTCTCATATGAGACCTGGGCACATAAAACATAACTGAAACTTTAGCTAATTGAGTGAGAACAACATTTTTTCCCTTCTTATTCAATTTTATTTCCCGGAAGCTAAACTCTTGATTGGAACTCTCTTTTCAACCAGTTGCTCGTGGCATCCTAACTAGAGTTTGGATTTGGGTTGCCTATTGGAATGATATGGACTACACGTTGCTTATTGGAATGATATGGACTACACTACAGAGATGGCTTAACTTGGCTTGAGATCTTCTTCAATCCCACTCGAAGGTACAACCTTTCATTCTCTCCACTATCATCAATTTTTGGTATAATTGGTTTGTGTAGGCTCTCTCGGGGAGATTTTCGACAATGAGGTTTCAAATGGCGAGATGATTACAAAGATGGACATTATGTGTCTGTGCTATGAGACAATTTAACTTCTTGGTGTAAATTAATTTAACCACCATTGCATAGATATTCTTCATTTTCTCTTTTATTGTTTGATGTGTGCTTATATTGCTTCCTGTATGTTCTAATCTTAAAACCGATTCTTTATATGATTGGTGTCTTCCATTTATTGTCACTTTTCCAACTTTCATTTTTCGATTTTTGAGACTCTTTTAATGATAATTTTCGAAGTGGTGATTGTTATCTTATACATTTATCAAAAAATATAATTTCATGTTTTGTTACTCCTTGCTATGGGTGTTGTTTTCATCCATGATTATTTTAGTTAAACTTATGATTTGAAAGTTTGTTTATTTTTTCTGCAAGACAACTTCAGATATGAGCTATGACAGTTGCCTTTTGTAAAGATATTGTTCTATGGCATCAACAAAGTGATGATCGATTTGTAACTACAGCTGGAAGAATAGTGCATATGTTCTATGCATGTGTTGTTGGCATGTTTTTCATGCTTGGCCGAAACCAAGTCCCAACAAACATGAAGATTTTCTCTTCATAACTCAATCTCAAAACATCATACGTATTCATGCATCCAAGCAATAAATCATGACAGGATTATTTATCATATTCAACATGTTTTCTTTAAATGATTAAGTAAGCATACTAACAATTTTATTTTGACTAACATGCATCAAATAAGCATATACATCAATTAACTTAATCACACCACAATCACAACACAATCTACAAAGTCCTCTTAGTTGATCATATACACACAAAGTCATAATCCTAACATTTAGGGTTTCAAGACCACACAAACATAACAGAAACCACATACATATCTACATTAAGGTAAGATGGTGGTAATCTCCCCCATACCTCTTGTAGATCACTCAAAAATCAAGCAAATTGTAACACCCCATTTTTCGTTAAAATGATTTTATGTATGTTGTGGTTGCTTAGGCCATAGGACTTAGCTTAGAATTGTCGTTGGGGACTGAGTGGGATTTCTAGGCTTAAAATCTCTTCTTAGGCTTGTGTCTTGTGATTGTCTGGGTCACAAGCACGGCCATGCTCAATTGGGAAAGCGCGTCTCACTGACCCTAAGTTGAGCACGACCGTGCTCAACAGGGAGCACGCCCGTGCTCAAAGGCAGACCGTGTCTCGTAGGCGTTAAGTTTAGAACACTCGTGCTCAACGAGGAGCACGACTGTGCTCAGGTCTGATGCCTTTAAATATGGAATAGTAACTAAGGGTTTTTCATAAACCGTATTTTGGCACAAATAGAAACCCTGTTGCGGCTAAGAGTGTTCTTTCCCCTTTTTCCTCTAAACTCAGTATGTTCTAGGAGTTTTGGAAACCTTTGGGAAGTCCTTGTTCGATGCATGCCAATCGGTGTTGGTAATGGTTTCTCCCAATTTTGATTTCCTTTCTTTCATTGAGAATTGGGAACAAATGGTTGAACTTACCCGTATTATCAGGATTATTAGCAATGAAGGGCATAAGGAGTTTGTTGGAGGAGCAGCATTAGAATTTTGCTTAAAATTATTTCCATCGGAAGCATGAATGTCAGAACTAGGGCCAATTTCTGATACAGAATTTCTATCTAATTTAGGAGAAATAGAGAGACTAGGAGAAGCATTGTCTTCCAAGGATTCAACAACAAAGCGCCGAGAAAGAGAGACAGATCCAAAAGAATTTGGGACGACTTATTGATTATCCAATCCATGATTCTCCAATCACGGGGTAGTTTGTCTAATTCAGTGCCAACATCTTGATCTTCCAAATCAACGAGGTTTTGATGGGATTCATCATAGATAGTATCCACAGATTCAATTTCATCATCCAAATTAACTTCTTTGGGATGCTGCACTTCAACATTAGTTCTAGGAACTATAGTGGTATCTTTCATAATTTTATCAAAAACAGAATCAACATTTACATAATTCTCATCCATGGGAATTTCAAATACTTTGTTACCTCTTTCTAGGACAACGTCAGCATGATAATGTGCATGGGAGTTGTTCTCCACCACCTCAGGTTGAACAGGAACCTCCTGATGCAAGTTATTTTCAGGATTATCCATCTTTTGACTAGAACCCTCTCCCTCCTGGATTTCCTTTTTTTTTTTCTGGTTGATCCTGACCTTGTTTAGGCACATAAACAACATTGCTTCGAAGTTGCCTCTCCTTTCTTGGATTTTCTTGATTCCTAAGTTTGCGATTGCAATTTGCTTGGTGATGACCAATCATCTGACAATAACTACAATAAGTAGGGAGACTCTCATACTTTATCCAAACAAAGAGAGCAAAATCATTCCTCTTAACCATAATTTCATTAGGCAATCTTCCATTTAAATGGACTTCAATCAAGATTCTTGCAAAGTGGCCTAAGCTTCTTGATCTAGTAGTTTCATCTAACGAGATAGGAGTGCCGATACCATTGGCAATCTCAAACAAAATCCTCGGCCTCCAGTATTCTTGGGGCAATTCATACACTCTAACCCAACATTGACAATGGGTTTGTTTATGAGTATTAGGATTAAATTCAGGGCTCTACCTGGAAGAGAGAAGAACACCATTGGCCAAGTTCCATGACCCAGCAGACCAGATTCGCCTTAAGTCTTCTTGAGAAGAAAAGAAGAACTCAAAATAGCCTTTGCTAAGAGGAGTCATACGCCATTGAGCAACCGGTTTCCATAGGATGGCTAGCCTGGAGCGCAAGTCACTGGCCTTCAAAGGCTGATTACCCTTAGAAATTCGGAGGCGTCCATGCAAACAATGAATTTTCCAATCCAATCTTGTACTCTTCCTCTGAAATTTTAGCAACCCCCTTAAGTTTAGGCTTTGGAAATTGAGGCAAGGAGATATCCAACGATTTGTTTATAGCCTGAGTAAAGGTTTTCATTGAAAGAGAAGAAGCCGCATTAGCTGATGAGGTTTCTTGCGCAACAGGTTTCTGAATAGGATTCAGAGATGGAGATGATGGGGGATTGGAATGAGGCTTGGAGGGAGGAAGAAGATCTGTGAACATGAATTCTGTAACACCCCCCTTGGGCATTACCTCGTGAACACGTGCGGAAATAAATTAAAAGAAATTTGCTGGTTGCTTTTGGAAATTTATTTACTTTAAGTTGGAAAACTTTGGTGTAAAAAAAAATCCTTCTTATTTCTTCGAAAAATGTGATGCACACATCAAATAATAAAACTACGTCATACTTGTCAACACACATACTCTGATTTTATTTATAAACCAAATCTTCCACAACGTACAAGCTTTTTTTAAAAATACTTCATTATTCCCAACTGAAATCCAAACCACATAAAGGTTCTCAAGACTACGATACCGACTTTCTGAAAAACGCCCAACCCAAGAAAATCCTAAGCTGGTCACTCTATAAGACATCTACTGGAATAACCTCCACGATTCTCACCACTATGACCAACCTCTTCAAGAATCGCGATTAATATCCCCAAATGAAGCTAGGAACTCCTCTGCACCATTTGTACTCGTGTACCAAGGTACAACAGTAAAACCAGAAAAACAAATATATGCAAGGGTGAGATACCAATATATGAATTTAACTTGATAACCACATGCACGACTCAAAAACAACAACATATACATATATCCGCAACACATAATTCAAAAATAATCATATTGATTTAAACAATGGGATTCATACCCGACAATCATCGTAACTTATAAAAATTTGCATAACACCTCAACGTCAACCACCTAATTTTTTATAGTTATTCCTCTTTACTTTTCTTTTTAGTTCATTCTTTCCTTGTCGAGGCTCAAAGGCTCACGACTATTCTTAATTAGGAATTTAAACCCATTCATTATTAACATAGGTCACATACCCAAGAATTCGATCACGAAAAACACTAGGTTGATTTCATCGGTCCTAGGTTACCGATATATGACACAAAGTCAATTGTGCTCATTGGGACTTTAACCTTTGACACACAGAACACCACCATCAAATATGCCAACTGGAACTCTAACCCGCGACATATCAAACACCACCAAATCAAGTATGCCAACTAGGACTCTAACCTGTGATATACTGAACACAGCATCATCAATATGCCAACCGGGACTCTTACCCGTGACATATTGGAATCACCACAATCAAGTATGCGAACTGGGACCTAACCCACAACATACCGAATACAACGTCTTCAATATGCCAACTGGGACTCTAACCCGTGACATATTGGAATCACCACCAATCAAATATGCCAACAGGGACTAACCCGTGACATACCGATATCTCCAAAATCAAATATGCCAATTGGGATTCTAACCCGTGACTTATTGAATATGAAATCAACAGTATCAACCAGGACTTTAACCCATGACACATAGGACACAAAGTCCACAACGTCTTTTACAGGACATCAAGTCCAAAACATCATTTCCAGGACATAAAGTCCACAACGTCTTTTATAGGACATAAAGTCCATAACAACTTTTATAGGACACAAAGTCCAAAATTACTTTGATAGTACGTAAAATCCAAAACAACATACATGGATTAATGATCTACGTGTTTTTCTCACAGAACACTAGAATCCCGACTTCTCGGCTCTGGGTTCACTTTTCCTCTTTAACATCGTTTTCGTTCTATGAAACACAAATACAAAACCAAAACCTCCACAACTTATCCAAGTTTTCGGAAATATTTTCGCTGAGTAAAAACTCTTTTGCAGAAAATCTTTTCCGTTTGAAATTCTTTTATAAACGTCAAAACGCAAAGAAATTCATTTTTCTCAAAATCTTTTCCTCTTAAAATCTTTTCCCGAAAACACCAATTCTTGAAAAAGAACTCATTCATAATCTATTGTTGTCCAAGGAAATGAAATTATTTTCAAAACCTTGCCGTAAAATCATTTTCCGATTTAATCGTCGTTTAGCATTAAAATGCTTTATAAGTCAAAATTTGTCTATTTTCCCTTACGAATTATTTTCAACATAATAATTACGTTATTTTTGAAACTTAACTTATAATAACTTTTAATTTTATTTTGGAATTTATTTTGGGAAAATTAACGTGATTGAAAAAATTTCACGGTTTCGTGTTACCACTGCTCATAGACTACTCTTTTACCATAAAAATCATTAAATAATATTATTTTTCAACTTTTTCTCAACTTCCACAAATTAAATCCCTTAAACTTCTCATCAAGCTTTTATCTTTAATTTTAAATTTAGCAACGACCACCGTCAGGCTTCTCAGTCAAACAACCAACATCAACAACTTCATACATCACAGTCATAACATACAACATAGTTATGGCATACAACACAATTATAACATACAACACGGTTATAACATTCATCATAGATAAAATAAAATCATATAAACAACTATGTAAATTGAAATCAACCACCACAACAACTCGACAAGTACATATATAGACAATACACAGATAGCATGTAGCGATCAAGAACTCCTCAGGTAAACTCTCCTTACCTCTTGAAGCTTCTGATTCCTTTCTTGAAGTACTTTTCAATCCGATTATGGTTCCTCCACACAACTCAGAACAATCAACCAAGTCTTATCCATCACAACAAATCACAACCAAAATTAACAAAACCAAACAACACAATCACCTAGTTCATAAGACTAGGGTTCGGCCATCACTGGATCAACAGGCTAGAGGTCTCAAAATTTTACAAACTCTTGGATCAATGATCCTTAAGCATTAGGAAGACATAATCAATGGCTATAACTCAAAAATTGAAACAAAATCATCTAACTCACCTTAGAGTTAGGTTTCGGCCTCCACACAAAATTTAGGCTAGGAAAATTTATTTGATTTCAATTTTTTGGATTCAATAATTATAGGTATTAGAGAGACTAAATCTAGTGTTCTATTTCAAAAATTGAAACAAAACTCATTAACTCCCTTTGAGCTTAGTTTCGACCAACAATAGGAAAATAGGGAGGAAATTTTCTTTTGATTCATGCTCTTGGATAATCAATATAGACATCATATAGAGTTCATAGAAATTGATCTCACATCAAAAAGGATTTTTCTATGATTTTCTAGAAATTTTTGAAGATCTAGATCTAAGAATTTCAAATGATGACGATGGCATGAAATGGAAAAAAATGATTGAAAGGAAAGATGATTCATGATCATGGTGATGAGGATTTTACCTCTTGAAGATGAAAAAGGTGAAGAAATAAAGTAGTTGATTCAAAAACTTCAACTTGTAACAATGGAGTTTTCTCTTTGTTTTTGAGAGAAAGCTTGAAGAAGATGAAGAGAAATAGTTAAGTGTTGGGATGAAGTGAGGGCATCCGCAAAATTGAGGGAGTGAGGGGGTTATTTGGTCCAAAATACACTTAAGGACAAAAGAGTAAAATCACTTAGGGACCAACTTGTAATTCCTTTAAAGTCTAAGGACATTTCACACCCAAAGTAGGGTTTAGGGTTTAGGGGTTTGGGGTTTGGGTTTGGGGGTTTGGGGTTTGGGGTTCGGGGTTAGGGGTTTTAGGGGTTGGGGGGTTGGGGTTTAGGGTTTATGTTATAGGGATGTAGGGGTTGGGGGTTTGGGGTTGGGGTTTGGGGTTTCGGGTTTCGGGTTTCGGGTTTGGGGTTTCGGGATCGGGGTTCAGGGTTTGGGGCTTAGGGGTTTGGGGTTTGGAGTTGGGGTTTGGGTTTTGGGGTTTTTGGGTTTGGGGTTTTGGTTTGGGGGTTTGGGGTTGGGGGTTGGGGTTTCGGGGTTGGGGTTTCGTGTTTAGGGGTTTGGGGTTTCGGGGGTTGGGGGTGGGGGATTAAAGGTTTGGGTTTGTGCGTTGGGGTTTGGGGTTAGGGGTTTTGGTGTTGGGGTTTAGGGGTTTGGGGTTTGATGTTTCGGGTTTAGGGTTTAGGGGTTAGTGGTTAGGGGTTTAGGGTTTAGGGGTTAGGGGTTTAGGGTTTAGAGGTTTAGGGGTTAGGGGATTAGGGTTTTGGGTTTAGGGTTTTGGGGTTTAGGGTTTAGGGGTTTAGGGGACATGGTTTAGAGTTCGGGGTTTAGGGTTTAGGGTTCGGGTTTAGGGTTTTGGATTTTGGGTTTAGGGCTCGAGGTTCGGGGTAAGGGGTTTGGGGTTGTGGGTTTGGGGGTTGGGGTTAGGGTTTAGGGGTTAGGAGTTATGGGTTACTTTCTAGGGTCTACGATCTAGGATTTCGGGGTTAGGAGTAAGGGTTTGGGGGTTAGGGTCTGGGTCTGGGTCTGTGGAGAAATAGAGAGACTAGGAGAAGCATTGTCTTCCAAGGATTTTGTAACAAAGCTCTGAGAAAGAGGGATAGATCCAGAAGAATTTGGGACAACTTGTTGATTATCCAATCCATGATTCTCCAATCTCGGGGGAGTTTGTCTAATTCAGTGCCAACATCCCGATCTTTCAAATCAACGAGGTTTTGATGGGATTCATCATAGATAGTATCCACAGATTCAATTTCCTCATCCAAATTAACTTCTTTGGGATGCTGCACTTCAACATTAGTTCTAGTTACTATAGTGGTATCTTTCATAATTTTATCAAAATCAGAATCAACATTTACATAATTCTCATCCCTGGGAATTTCAAATACTTTGTTACCTCTTTCTAGGACAACATCAGCATGATCATGTGCATGGGAGTTCTGCTCCACCGCCTCAGGTTGAACAGGAACCTCCTGATGCAAGTTATTTTCAAGATTATCCATCTTTTGACAAGAACCCTGTCCCTCCTTGATTTGCTCTTTTGCTGGTTGATCCTGACCTTGTTTAGGCACATAAATAGCATTGCTTCGAGCTTGCCTCTCCTTTCTTGGCTTTTCTTGATTCCCAAGTTTGCGATTGCAATTTACTTGGTCATGACCAATCACCTGACAATAACTACAATAAGCAGGGAGATTCTCATACTTTATCCAAACAAAGAGAGCAAAATCATTCCTATTAACCATAATTTCATTAGGAAATCTTCCATCAAATGGACTTCGGGGTTCGGGGGTTTCAGGGGTTTAGGGGTTGGGGGGTTGGGATTTAGGGTTTAATGTTTAGGGTTTATGTTTTAGGAGTTTAGGGGTTGGGGGTTAGGGGTTAGGGCTTAGGGGTTTGGGGGTTTGGGGTTGGGGGTTGGGGGTTTGGGGTTTGGGGGTCGGGGTTCGAGTTCGGGTTTGGGTTTGGGTTTGGGTTTTGGGGTTTGTGGTTCGGGGTTGGAGTTTGGGGTTTTGGGGGTTGGGGTTTTGGGGGTTGTTAGGGCTTGGGGCTTGGTACTTGGGGCTTGGGGTATAGGGTATGGGGTATGGTGTTTGGGGTTCGTGGTATAGGGTATGGGGTTCGGGGTTCGGGTTTGGTGTTCGGGTTGCGGTGGTTCGGGGTTCGGGGTTCGGGTTTTGGGTTCGGGGTTGGGGGTCGGGGTTAAGGGTTATTGGTTTGGGGGTTGGGGTTTGGGGTTTAGGGTTGGGGGTCTGGGGTCGGGGGTCGGGCGTTAGGGGTCTTGGGTTTAGGGTTTAGGGTTTAGGATTTACGTTTTTGGGTTTTGGGGTTGTGGGTTGGGGGTTTAGGGTTGGTGTTTAGGGGTTGGGTATTAGGGTTTAGGGGTTTGGGTGTGGGGTTTGGGGTTTTGGTTTGGGGGTTTGGGGTTTTGGGGTTAGGGTTTGGGGTTTGGGGTTATGGGTTTGGGATTTGGGGTTTGGGGTTTGTGTTTTTTGGTTTAGGGTTTTCGTTTTGGGTTTTGGGGTTGGGATTTTGGGGGTTGCGGGTTGGGTTTTGGGGTTTGGGGGTTGTGTTTTGGGGGTTGGGGGTTTTGGGGTTTGGGGGTTGGGGTTTTCGGGTTTAGGGGTTAGCGGTTTAGGGGTTTTAGGGTTTTATGGTTTATGGGTTTAGGGGTTAGTGGTTAGGGTTTAGGGGTTAGTGTTTAGGGTTTATGGTTTAGGGTTTTAGTAGTTTAGGATTTAGGGTTTTAGGGGTTTAGGGATTAGGGTTTAGGGGTTAGGGTATTAGGGGTTAGGTGTTTACGGTTTTAGGGTTTGGGGTTTGGGTTTTAGGGTTTGGCGGTTTTGGGGTTTGGGGTTTCAGGTTTCGGGTTTTGGGGTTAGGGGTTTAGTGTTTGAGGGGTTTTAGGATTTTAGGGGTTAGGGGTTAGGGTTTAGGGTTTAGGTGGTTAGGGTTTATGGTTTATGGTTTAGGGTTTTAGGGTTTTCGGGGTTTAGGGATTAGGGTTTATGGGTTAGGGATTTACGATTTTAGGGTTTTATGCTGTTAGGGTTTAGGGTATAGGGTTAAGGGGTTAGGGGTTAGGGGTTTATGGGTTTATGGTTTAGGCGTTCAGTGTTTGGGTTTAGGGTTTAGGGGTTCGGGGTTCGGCGTCCGGGGTTAGGGGTTAGTGGTTAGGGGTTTTGGTGTTCGGGTTTAGGGGTTAGGATTTATGGGTTTGGGTTTAGGGTTTAGGGGTTAGGGGTTAGGGGTTAGGGTCTAGGGGTTAGGGTTTAGGGTTTATGGTTTCCTGGTTCGGGGTTAGAGGTTCGGGATTAGGGGTTCGGGATTAGGGGTTTAGGGGTTAGGGGTTGGAGTTCGGGTCTTGGGTCTGGGTCTTGGGTTTGGGGGTTTGGGGTTTAGGGTTGGGGGTTGGGGTTTAGGGTTTGGGGTTGGGGTTTATGGGTTATGGTAGGTTGGGGTTTAGGGTTGAGGGGTTAGAGTTTGGGGTTTGGGGTTTGGGGTTTGGGGTTAGGCTCTAGGGTGTTGGTTTTCGGGGTTCGGGGTTCGTGGTTCAGGGAACGGGGTTCGGGGTTAGGTGATCAGGATTAGGGGTTCGGGATTAGGGGTTAGGGATTAGGGTTTGCGTTTAGGGTTTAGGGGTTAGGGGTTAGGGTCTGGGTCTGGGGGTTGGGGCTTTGGTCTGGGTCTAGGGGTTGGGGGTTTGGGTTTGGGGGTTGTGGTTTTGGCGGTTGGGGTTTGGGGATTTGGGGTTCGGGGTTCGGGTTCGGGGGTTGAGGTTGAGGGTTGAGGGTTTAGGGTTTAGGGTTGGGGTTGGGGTTGGGGGTTTAGGGTTTGGGGTTTGGGGTTTGGGGTTGGGGTTTGGGATTTTGGGGGTTTGGGATTGGAGGTTGGGGTTGGGGGGTTGGGTTTTGGGGTTGGGTGTTTGGGGTTGAGGGTTGATGGTTCGGGGTTCGGGGTTTAGGGTTTAGGGGTTAGGGGTTAGGGTATTGGGGTTCGTGGTTAGGGTTTAGGGGTTCGGGGTTAATAGTTAGTGTTTGGGGTTAGGGTCTTGGGTCTGGGTCTGGGGGTATGGGGATGGGGGTTGGGGTTGTTGGTTGGGGGGTTGGGGGTGAGGGGTTATGGTTAGGGTCTAGGGGGTTAGGGTTTATGGTTTAGGGTTTAGGGGTTCTGGTTTCGTGGTTTCGGGTTCGGGGTTAGAGGTTTAGGGGTTAGGGGTTGGGGTTAGGGTCTTGGGTCTGGGTCTGGGGTTTGGGGGTTTGTGGTTGCGGGTTTGGGGTTAGGGGTTGGGAGAACGGGGTTTGGGGGTTGGGGGTTAGGGGGTTCTAGGTTAGGGGTTATGGATAGGGGTCCGGGTTTAGGGGTTCAGAGTTAGGGTGGGTTTGGGTTTAGGGTTGAGGGTTAGGGTCTAGGGGTTAGGGTCTAGGGGTTACGGTATAGGGGTTAGGGTTTAGGGTTTTGGGTTTAGGGTTTCGAGGTTAGGGTTTCGGGGTTCGGGGTTCAGGTTTAGGGGTTCAAGATTAGGGGTTAGGGGTTAGCGTTTAGGGTTTAGGGGTTAGGGGTTAGGGTCTGGGTGTTAGGGGTTAGGGGTTGGGTGTTTGGGGATTGGGGTTTACGGGTTAAGGGTTCGGGGGTTCGGATGCGGGGTTCAGGGTTTTGGGGTTTGGGGGTCGGGTTCGGGGTTTGAGGTTGAGGGTTTGAGAGTTGAGGATTTGGGGTTCGGGGTTTGGGGGTTGGGGTGTCGGGTTTGGGGTTTGGCGTTGAGGGTTGATGGTTCGGGGTTTAGGGTTTAGGGTTTCGGCGTTTAGGGTTTCGGGGTTCGGGGTTAGGGGTTGGGGTTAGGGTCATGGGTCTGGGGGTTTGGGGTTGGGGGTTGGGGGTTCGTGGATGGGTGTTCGGGGTTTGGGGTTCCTGTTTAGGTGTTCAGGGTTAGGGTTGAGGGTTTGGATTTAAGGTTTAGGGTTGAGGGGTTAGGGGTTATGGGTTAGGGTCTAGGGGTTAGGGGTTAGGGGTTAGGGTCTAAGGGTACCGTCTAGCGGATAGGGGTTAAGGGTTAGGTATTAGGGTCTATGGTTTAGGGTTTAGGTTTCTGGGTTAGGGGTTAGGGGTTAGTTGTTAGGGGTTAGGGGTTAGGAGTTAGGGGTTAGGGTTTAGGGTTTAGGGGTTAGGGTTTATGGGTTAGTCTCTGGGTCTGGGTCTCGGTGGTTGAGGGTTTGGGTTTGGGTCTGGGGGGTTGAGGGTTTGGGTCTGGGTCTGGGGGATTGTGGTTTGGTTTGGGGGTTTGGGGTTCCAGGTTTGGGGTTCGGGGATCGTTTTAGGGGTTTGGGTTAGGGTGTAGGGGTTAGGGGTTAGGGTCTAGGGCTTAGGGTTTAGGGTCTAGGGCCTAGGGTCTAAGGTCTAGGGTTTCGGGGTTTGGGGTTGGGGTTATGGGTTATGGGTTAGGGTTTAGGTTTAGGCTTTAGGGTCTGGGTCTGGGATTGGGGGTTGAGGGTTTGGGTCTGGGTCTGGGTGTAGGGGTAGGGGATAGGGGATAGGGGTTAGGGTTAGGGTTTATGGGTTAGGGGTTAGGGTTATGGGTTATGGGTTTGGGTTAGGGGTTAGGGTCTAGGGGTTATGGGTTAGGGTTTATGGTCTAGGGTTTATGGTCTAGGATTTCCTGGTTCGGGGTTCGGGGTTAGGGGCTAGGGTTGATGTTTAGGGTTTACGGGTTTGGGGTTAGGATCTGGGTTTGGGTCGGGGGGTTGGGGGTTTGGGTCTGGGGGTTGGGGGTTTGGTGTTTTGCGGTTGGGGGTTTGGTGTTCGGGTTCGGAATTCGGGGTTCGGGGTTTCGGGGTTCGGCGTTCGGGGTTGCATGTGGGTTAGGGGTTTCCGGGTTCGGGTTCCAGTGTTGAGGTTGAGGTTGAGGGTTGACGGCTGAGGGGCTAGGGTTTAGGGTTAGGGATTTGGGTTTAGGGTTTAGGGGTTAGGGTTTAGGGGTTAGGGTCTAGGGGTTAGGGGTTAGTGTTTTGGGTCTAGGGTTAGGTTCAAGGGTTTATTTTTTCGGGGTTAAGATTTCGGGGTTTGGGGTTACGATTTCGGTGTTCGGGGTTCGGGTTTATGGGTTTCGGGGTTCGGGTTCGGGTCGGGGGTTGAGGGTTAGGTTTGAGGGTTCGGGGATCGGGGTTCGGGGTTTATGGTTTACGGTTTAGGGGTTATGGTTTCGGGGTTTAGGGTTTAGGGTTCGGGGTTTAGGGTTTAGGGGTTTCAGTTTCGAGGTTTAGGGTTTCGCGGTTTGGGGTTCGGGGTTTGGGGTTAGGGATTCGGGGTTCGGGGTTAGGGATTCGGGGTTCGGGGTTAAGGATTAGGGGTTAGGGGTTCGGTGTTGGGGTTAGGGTCTTGGGTCTGGGTCTGGGTGTTGGGGTTTGGGGTTAGTGGTTTGGGGATGGGGGTTGGGGTTGGTTGTTGTGGGTTTGAGGGTTCGGGGTTTGGGGTTCGGTGTTAGGGGTTCGGAGTTAGTGGTTCAGGGTTAGGGTTGAGTGTTTGGGTTTAGGGTTTTGGTTTTAGGGTTTAGAGGTTAGGGTTTAGGGGTTAGGGTTAGGGGTTCTGTGGGTGAGTGGGTAATGTTAGTTTATTTGATTTTTTATGTAGATGATATGTTGTTATATAAATCTTCTGGGTATGTTTGGTTTATACTTAAGGGTATAAGGGTATCCTCTTATCTTTCTTCTTTTAATTATTTTTTTTTATGAAAAGGAGGCAAATAGTCAAGAGGATGGTATACCAAGTGATCCTGACTGAGAACAAGAACGTAGGAACAGGCCAGAATCACACTCAACATTAAGTAACCATTTCGGTTTCAATAGGGGTGACAAAATTATTCTCTGGTTCTATGAATGAACAATAAGCAAGCTATTATTATGAGTTGTTGTGGTCCTTGATTACCGAGTCATCCATTTATTTTGATGTACGACAATGAGTTTGAAGTTGTATCAGTTTCATCATACCATTTTACTTATGAGTGCATCTTTGTTTGATAAAAGGTATATGTGAGATTGATTAACACATGAGATGCTTGACTAACTAACTGCCACTTTGCTCAATGAATGATGAGTCACAGACCCTTCCTATTAAATGAATGGTGAAGAAGTTAGTCAATAGTTCTCTTGATTCCTCATTGCATTTTAATTATAAATCAGTTGTGTCGTATGAACCATGTGGTAATATACTTTGCAAAGTGTAGTTGGTAAAACTCCCAATGGATCCTATTCCTCGTTGTTCTATTTTGGATGCTAATATTACCATTGTTGGTCCTTTATTCTTTGTTGATCTATATATGTCTAGCATTGGTTCCATGCATAGTTCGTTGCTTGGTTTGGATTTGTAAAGTTCAAATAATCCTTATAATGAAGGATTGTGATTAATATAATTTCGTTATTTCGTTATGCTTGATGGCTCACTTTGTGGAGTAGATATGGGGACTATGTTAGTATTTTTAGCTAGCAAACATCTTGGGATGGCATCTTTAGGATATCCCAATGCTAACCATTGCTTGTGAACTTTCTTCATTAAGAAGGATCATATGAAAATTGGTAGGAAATTTAATTGGAGCCATAACTTTAGCTTCGGAGATGCATATGTGACAGATCCAGAGGGCAATGTAATGTGCCTCCAAGTTGGTGAACCTCTTTTTGGTGCACATGAACCTTATATGAATACTTTAATTTCTTTGATTTATTTTGATTAAAGGACAAATTATGTTTTCAATACTTGGATATGTGGAGACTTTAAGCTAATGCACTGGTTTTTTTTTCTTTCTAAATGCATGTTTTCTCATCTCTAAATTCATTTTATGTTTGGGTGGGTTCTATAAGAAATGCAACATAGTTTTTATTTTGATCTAGTTCTCATATGAGACCTGGGCACATAAAACATAACTGAAACTTTAGCTAATTGAGTGAGAACAACATTTTTTCCCTTCTTATTCAATTTTATTTCCCGGAAGCTAAACTCTTGATTGGAACTCTCTTTTCAACCAGTTGCTCGTGGCATCCTAACTAGAGTTTGGATTTGGGTTGCCTATTGGAATGATATGGACTACACGTTGCTTATTGGAATGATATGGACTACACTACAGAGATGGCTTAACTTGGCTTGAGATCTTCTTCAATCCCACTCGAAGGTACAACCTTTCATTCTCTCCACTATCATCAATTTTTGGTATAATTGGTTTGTGTAGGCTCTCTCGGGGAGATTTTCGACAATGAGGTTTCAAATGGCGAGATGATTACAAAGATGGACATTATGTGTCTGTGCTATGAGACAATTTAACTTCTTGGTGTAAATTAATTTAACCACCATTGCATAGATATTCTTCATTTTCTCTTTTATTGTTTGATGTGTGCTTATATTGCTTCCTGTATGTTCTAATCTTAAAACCGATTCTTTATATGATTGGTGTCTTCCATTTATTGTCACTTTTCCAACTTTCATTTTTCGATTTTTGAGACTCTTTTAATGATAATTTTCGAAGTGGTGATTGTTATCTTATACATTTATCAAAAAATATAATTTCATGTTTTGTTACTCCTTGCTATGGGTGTTGTTTTCATCCACGATTATTTTAGTTAAACTTATGATTTGAAAGTTTGTTGATTTTTTCTGCAAGACAACTTCAGATATGAGCTATGACAGTTGCCTTTTGTAAAGATATTGTTCTATGGCATCAACAAAGTGATGATCGATTTGTAACTACAGCTGGAAGAATAGTGCATATGTTCTATGCATGTGTTGTTGGCATGTTTTTCATGCTTGGCCGAAACCAAGTCCCAACAAACATGAAGATTTTCTCTTCATAACTCAATCTCAAAACATCATACGTATTCATGCATTCAAGCACTAAATCATGACAGGATTATTTAGCATATTCAACATATTTTCTTTAAAAGATTAAGTAAGCATACTAACAATTTTATTTTGAGTAACATGAATCAAATAAGCATATACATCAATTAACTTAATCACACCACAATCACAACACAATCTACAAAGTCCTCTTAGTTGATCATATACACACAAAGTCATAATCCTAACATTTAGGGTTTCAAGACCACACAAACATAACAGAAACCACATACATATCTACATTAAGGTAAGATGGTGGTAATCTCCCCCATACCTCTTGTAGATCACTCAAAAATCAAGCAAATTGTAACACCCCATTTTTCGTTAAAATGATTTTATGTATGTTGTGGTTGCTTAGGCCATAGGACTTAGCTTAGAATTGTCGTTGGGGACTGAGTGGGATTTCTAGGCTTAAAATCTCTTCTTAGGCTTGTGTCTTGTGATTGTCTGGGTCACAAGCACGGCCATGCTCAATAGAGAGAACGACCGTGCTTGTTGGGAAAGCGCGTCTCACTGACCCTAAGTTGAGCACGACCGTGCTTAAAGGCAGACCGTGTCTCGTAGGCGTTAAGTTTAGAACACTCGTGCTCAACGAGGAGCACGACTGTGCTCAGGTCTGATGCCTTTAAATATGGAATAGTAACTAAGGGTTTTTCATAAACCGTATTTTGGCACAAATAGAAACCCTGTTGCGGCTAAGAGTGTTCTTTCCCCTTTTTCCTCTAAACTCAGTATGTTCTAGGAGTTTTGGAAACCTTTGGGAAGTCCTTGTTCGTCTGTGCCAATCGGTGTTGGTAATGGTTTCTCCCAATTTTGATTTCCTTTCTTTCATTGAGAATTGGGAACAAATGGTTGAACTTACCCGTATTATCAGGATTATTAGCAATGAAGGGCATAAGGAGTTTGTTGGAGGAGCAGCATTAGAATTTTGCTTAAAATTATTTCCATCGGAAGCATGAATGTCAGAACTAGGGCCAATTTCTGATACAGAATTTCTATCTAATTTAGGAGAAATAGAGAGACTAGGAGAAGCATTGTCTTCCAAGGATTCAACAACAAAGCTCTGAGAAAGAGAGACAGATCCAAAAGAATTTGGGACGACTTATTGATTATCCAATCCATGATTCTCCAATCACGGGGTAGTTTGTCTAATTCAGTGCCAACATCTTGATCTTCCAAATCAACGAGGTTTTGATGGGATTCATCATAGATAGTATCCACAGATTCAATTTCATCATCCAAATTAACTTCTTTGGGATGCTGCACTTCAACATTAGTTCTAGGAACTATAGTGGTATCTTTCATAATTTTATCAAAAACAGAATCAACATTTACATAATTCTCATCCATGGGAATTTCAAATACTTTGTTACCTCTTTCTAGGACAACGTCGAAGATGATAATGTGCATGGGAGTTGTTCTCCACCACCTCAAAGTTGAACAGGAACCTCCCGATGCAAGTTATTTTCAGGATTATCCATCTTTTGACTAGAACCCTCTCCCTCCCGGATTTCCTTTTTTTTTTTTGGTTGATCCTGACCTTGTTTAGGCACATAAACAACATTGCTTCGAAGTTGCCTCTCCTTTCTTGGATTTTCTTGATTCCTAAGTTTGCGATTGCAATTTGCTTGGTGATGACCAATCATGTGACAATAACTACAATAAGTAGGGAGATTCTCATACTTTATCCAAACAAAGAGAGCAAAATCATTCCTCTTAACCATAATTTCATTAGGCAATCTTCCATTTAAATGGACTTCAATCAAGATTCTTGCAAAGTGGCCTAAGCTTCTTGATCTAGTAGTTTCATCTAACGAGATAGGAGTGCCGATACCATTGGCAATCTCAAACAAAATCCTCGGCCTCCAGTATTCTTGGGGCAATTCATACACTCTAACCCAACATTGACAATGGGTTTGTTTATGAGTATTAGGATTAAATTCAGGGCTCTACCTGGAAGAGAGAAGAACACCATTGGCCAAGTTCTATGACCCAGCAGACCGGATTCGCCTTAAGTCTTCTTGAGAAGAAAAGAAGAACTCAAAATAGCCTTTGCTAAGAGGAGTCATACGCCATTGAGCAACCGGTTTCCATAGGATGGCTAGCCTGGAGCGCAAGTCACTGGCCTTCAAAGGCTGATTACCCTTAGAAATTCGGAGGCGTCCATGCAAACAATGAATTTTCCAATCCAATCTTGTACTCTTCCTCTGAAATTTTAGCAACCCCCTTAAGTTTAGGCTTTGGAAATTGAGGCAAGGAGATATCCAACGATTTGTTTATAGCCTGAGTAAAGGTTTTCATTGAAAGAGAAGAAGCCGCATTAGCTGATGAGGTTTCTTGCGCAACAGGTTTCTGAATAGGATTCAGAGATGGAGATGATGGGGGATTGGAATGAGGCTTGGAGGGAGGAAGAAGATCTGTGAACATGAATTCTGTAACACCCCCCTTGGGCATTACCTCGTGAACACGTGCGGAAATAAATTAAAAGAAATTTGCTGGTTGCTTTTGGAAATTTATTTACTTTAAGTTGGAAAACTTTGGTGTAAAAAAAAATCCTTCTTATTGCTTCGAAAAATGTGATGCACACATCAAATAATAAAACTACGTCATACTTGTCAACACACATACTCTGATTTTATTTATAAACCAAATCTTCCACAACGTACAAGCTTTTTTAAAAATACTTCATTATTCCCAACTGAAATCCAAACCACATAAAGGTTCTCAAGACTACGTATACCGACTTTCTGAAAAACGCCCAACCCAAGAAAATCCTAAGCTGGTCACTCTATAAGACATCTACTGGAATAACCTCCACGATTCTCACCACTATGACCAACCTCTTCAAGAATCGCGATTAATATCCCCAAATGAAGCTAGGAACTCCTCTGCACCATTTGTACTCGTGTACCAAGGTACAACAGTAAAACCAGAAAAACAAATATATGCAAGGGTGGGATACCGATATATGAGTTTAACTTGATAATCACATGCACGACTCAAAAACAACAACATATACATATATCCGCAACACATAATTCAAAAATAATCATATTGATTTAAACAATGGGATTCATACCCGACAATCATCGTAACTTATAAAAATTTGCATAACACCTCAACGTCAACCACCTAATTTTTTTATAGTTATTCCTCTTTACTTTTCTTTTTAGTTCATTCTTTCCTTGTCGAGGCTCAAAGGCTCACGACTATTCTTAATTAGGCATTTAAACCCATTCATTATTAACATAGGTCACACAGTCCAAGAATTCGATCACGAAAAACACTAGGTTGATTTCATCGGTCCTAGGTTACCGATATATGACACAAAGTCAATTGTGCTCATTGGGACTTTAACCTTTGACACACAGAACACCACCATCAAATATGCCAACTGGAACTCTAACCCGCGACATATCAAACACCACCAAATCAAGTATGCCAACTAGGACTCTAACCTGTGACATACTGAACACAGCATCATCAATATGCCAACCGGGACTCTTACCCGTGACATATTGGAATCACCACAATCAAGTATGCGAACTGGGACCTAACCCGCAACATACCGAATACAACGTCTTCAATATGCCAACTGGGACTCTAACCCGTGACATATTGGAATCACCACCAATCAAATATGCCAACAGGGACTAACCCGTGACATACCAATATCTCCAAAATCAAATATGCCAATTGGGATTCTAACCCGTGACTTATTGAATATGAAATCAACAGTATCAACCAGGACTTTAACCCATGACACATAGGACACAAAGTCCACAATGTCTTTTACAGGACATCAAGTCCAAAACATCATTTCCAGGACATAAAGTCCACAACGTCTTTTATAGGACATAAAGTCCATAACAACTTTTATAGGACACAAAGTCCAAAATTACTTTGATAGTACGTAAAATCCAAAACAACTTACATGGATTAATGATCTACGTGTTTTTCTCACATAACACTAGAATCCCAACTTCTCGGCTCTGGGTTCACTTTCCCTCTTTAACATCGTTTTCGTTTTGTGAAACACAAATACAAAACCAAAACCTCCACAACTTATCCAGGTTTTCGGAAATATTTTCGCTGAGTAAAAACTCTTTTGCAGAAAATCTTTTCCGTTTGAAATTCTTTTATAAACGTCAAAACGCAAAGAAATTCATTTTTCTCAAAATCTTTTCCTCTTAAAATCTTTTCCCGAAAACACCAATTCTTGAAAAAGAACTCATTCATAATCTATTGTTGTCCAAGGAAATGAAATTATTTTCAAAACCTTGCCGTAAAATCATTTTCCGATTTAATCGTCGTTTAGCATTAAAATGCTTTATAAGTCAAAATTTGTCTATTTTCCCTTACGGATTATTTTCAACATAATAATTACGTTATTTTTGAAACTTAACTTATAATAACTTTTAATTTTATTTTGGAATTTATTTTGGGAAAATTAACGTGATTGAAAAAATTTCACGGTTTCGTGTTACCACTGCTCATAGACTACTCTTTTACCATAAAAATCATTAAATAATATTATTTTTCAACTTTTTCTCAACTTCCACAAATTAAATCCCTTAAACTTCTCATCAAGCTTTTATCTTTAATTTTAAATTTAGCAACGACCACCGTCAGGCTTCTCAGTCAAACAACCAACATCAACAACTTCATACATCACAGTTATAACATACAACATAGTTATGGCATACAACACAATTATAACATACAACACGGTTATAACATTCATCATAGATAAAATAAAATCATATAAACAACTATGTAAATTGAAATCAACCACCACAACAACTTGACAAGTACATATATAGACAATACACAGATAGCATGTAGCTATCAAGAACTCCTCAGGTAAACTCTCCTTACCTCTTGAAGCTTCTGATTCCTTTCTTGAAGTACTTTTCAATCCGATTCTGGTTCCTCCACACAACTCAGAACAATCAACCAAGTCTTATTCATCACAACAAATCACAACCAAAATTAACAAAACCAAACAACACAATCACCTAGTTCATAAGACTAGGGTTCGGCCATCACTGGATCAACAGGCTAGAGGTCTCAAAATTTTACAAACTCTTGGATCAATGATCCTTAAGCATTAGGAAGACATAATCAATGGCTATAACTCAAAAATTGAAACAAAATTATCTAACTCACCTTAGAGTTAGGTTTCGGCCTGCACACAAAATTTAGGCTAGGAAAATTTATTTGATTTCAATTTTTTGGATTCAATAATTATAGGTATTAGAGAGACTAAATCAAGTGTTCTATTTCAAAAATTGAAACAAAACTCATTAACTCCCTTTGAGCTTAGTTTCGGCCAACAATAGGAAAATAGGGAGGAAATTATCTTTTGATTCATGCTCTTGGATAATCAATATAGACATCATATAGAGTTCATAGAAATTGATCTCACATCAAAAGGATTTTTCTATGATTTTCTAGAAATTTTTGAAGATCTAGATCTAAGAATTTCAAATGATGACGATGGCATGAAATGGAAAAAAATGATTGAAAGGAAAGATGATTCATGATCATGGTGATGAGGATTTTACCTCTTGAAGATGAAAAAGGTGAAGAAATAAAGTAGTTGATTCAAAAACTTCAACTTGTAACAGTGGAGTTTTCTCTTTGTTTTTGAGAGAAAGCTTGAAGAAGATGAAGAGAAATAGTTAAGTGTTGGGATGAAGTGAGGGCATCCTCAAAATTGAGGGAGTGAGGGGGTTATTTGGTCCAAAATACACTTAAGGACAAAAGAGTAAAATCACATAGGGACCAACTTGTAATTCCTTTAAAGTCTAAGGACATTTCACACCCAAAGTAGGGTTTAGGGTTTAGGGGTTTGGGGTTTGGGTTTGGGGGTTTGGGGTTTGGGGTTGGGGGTTGGGGGTTTTTGGGGTTGGGGGGGTGGGGTTTAGGGTTTATGTTTTAGGGATGTAGGGGTGGGGGTTTTGGGGTTTGGGGTTGGGGTTTGGGGTTTGGGGTTTCGGGTTTCGGGTTTCGGGTTTCGGGTTCGGGGTTCGGGTTTTGGGTTTGGGGTTTGGGGTTAGGGTTTGGGGTTCGGGGTTTGGGGTTTTGGGGTTCGGGTTTGGGGTTAGGGGTTCGGGGTTCGGGTTTGGGTTCGGGTTTTGGGGTTTTTGGGTTTGGGGTTTTGGGTTGGGGGTTTGGGGTGGGGGTTGGGGTTTTGGGGGTTGGGGTTTCGTGTTTAGGGGTTTCGGGTTTCGGGTTTGGGGTGGGGAATAGGGGTTTGGGTTTGTGCGTTGGGGTTTGGGGTTAGGGGTTTTGGTGTTGGGGTTTAGGGGTTTGGGGTTTGGGGTTTGATGTTTCGGTTTTAGGGTTTAGGGGTTAGTGGTTAGGGGTTTAGGGTTTAGGGGTTAGGGGTTTAGGGTTTAGAGGTTTATGGGTTAGGGGATTAGGGTTTTGGGTTTAGGGTTTTGGGGTTTAGGGTTTAGGGGTTTAGGGGACATGGTTTAGAGTTCGGGGTTTAGGGTTTAGGGTTCGGGTTTAGGGTTTTGGATTTTGGGTTTAGGGTTCGAGGTTCGGGGTAAGTGGTTTTGGGTTATGGGTTTGGGGGTTGGGGTTAGGGTTTAGGGGTTAGGAGTTAGGGGTTACTGTCTAGGGTCTATGATCTAGGATTTCGGGGTTAGGAGTTAGGGTTTAGGGGTTAGGGTCTGGGTTTGGGTCTGTGGAGAAATAGAGAGACTAGGAGAAGCATTGTCTTCCAAGGATTTTGCAACAAAGCTCTGAGAAAGAGGGATAGATCCAGAAGAATTTGGGACAACTTCTTGATTATCCAATCCATGATTCTCCAATCTCGGGGGAGTTTGTCTAATTCAGTGCCAACATCCCGATCTTTCAAATCAACGAGGTTTTGATGGGATTCATCATAGATAGTATTCATAGATTCAATTTCCTCATCCAAATTAACTTCTTTGGGATGCTGCACTTCAACATTAGTTCTAGTTACTATAGTGGTATCTTTCATAATTTTATCAAAATCAGAATCAACATTTACATAATTCTCATCCCTGGGAATTTCAAATACTTTGTTACCTCTTTCTAGGACAACATCAGCATGATCATGTGCATGGGAGTTGTGCTCCACCACCTCAGGTTGAACAGGAACCTCTTGATGCAAGTTATTTTCAAGATTATCCATCTTTTGACAAGAACCCTGTCCCTCCTTGATTTGCTCTTTTGCTGGTTGATCCTGACCTTGTTTAGGCACATAAATAGCATTGCTTCGAGGTTGCCTCTCCTTTCTTGGCTTTTCTTGATTCCCAAGTTTGCGATTGCAATTTACTTGGTCATGACCAATCATCTGACAATAACTACAATAAGCAGGGAGATTCTCATACTTTATCCAAACAAAGAGAGCAAAATCATTCCTCTTAACCATAATTTCATTAGGAAATCTTCCATTCAAATGGACTTCGGGGTTCGGGGGTTTCAGGGGTTTAGGGGTTGGGGGTTGGGATTTAGGGTTTAATGTTTAGGGTTTATGTTTTAGGAGTTTAGGGGTTGGGGGGTAGGGGTTAGGGGTTTGGGGTTGGGGTTTGGGGTGGGGGTTTGGGTTTTGGGGGGGGGGGGTGCGGGTTGGGGTTTGGGTTTGGGTTTGGGGTTTAGGGGTCGGGGTTCGGTGGTTCGGGGTTCGGGTTTTGGGTTCGGGGTTGGGGGTCGGGGTTAAGGGTTATTGGTTTGGGGGTTAAGGTTTGGGGTTTAGGGTTGGGGGTCCGGGGTCGGGGGTCGGGCGTTAGGGGTCTTGGGTTTAGGGTTTAGGATTTAGGGTTTTGGGTTTTGGGGGTTGGGGTTGGGGTGTTTCGGGTTGGGTTTTGGGTGTTGGGGTTTTGGGTTTTGGGGTTTGGTTTTGGGGGATTGGGATTTTGGTTTGGGGTTTGGGGTTTCGGGGTTAGGGTTTGGGGTTTAGGGGTTATGGGTTTGGGATTTGGGGGTTTGGGGTTTGTGTTTTTGGGTTTAGGGTTTTCGTTTGGGGGTTTGGGGTTGGGGGTTTGGGGGTTGCCGGTTGGGTTTTGGGGGTTTGGGGGTTGTGTTTTGGGGTTTGGGGTTTAGCTGTTTTGGGTTTTGGGGTTTGGGGTTTAGGGGTTAGCGGTTTAGGGGTTTTAGGGTTTTATGTTTTATGGGTTTAGGGGTTAGTGGTTAGGGTTTAGGGGTTAGTGGTTAGGGTTTAGGGGGTTAGTGTTTAGGGTTTATGGTTTAGGGTTTTAGTAGTTTAGGATTTAGGGTTTTAGGGGTTTAGGGATTAGGGTTTAGGGGTTAGGGTTTTAGGGGTTAGGTGTTTACGGTTTTAGGGTTTGGGGTTTGGGTTTTAGGGTTTGGCGGTTTTGGGGTTTGGGGTTTCAGGTTTCGGATTTCGGGGTTAGGGGTTTAGTGTTTTAGGGGTTTTAGGGTTTTAGGGGTTAGGGGTTAGGGTTTAGGTGGTTAGGGTTTATGGTTTATGGTTTAGGGTTTTTGGGTTTTTGGGGTTTAGGGATTAGGGTTTATGGGTTAGGGATTTACGATTTTAGGGTTTTGTGCTGTTAGGGTTTAGGGTATATGGTTTAGGGGTTAGGGTTATGGGTTTATGGGTTTAGGGTTTAGGCGTTCAGTGTTTGGGTTTAGGGTTTAGGGGTTCGGGGTTCGGGGTTCGACGTTGGGGTTAGGGGTTAGTGGTTAGGGGTTCTGGAGTTTGGGTTTAGGGGTTAGGATTTATGGGTTTGGGTTTAGGGTTTAGGGGTTAGGGGTTATGGGTTAGGGTCTAGGGTCTATGGGTTAGGGTTTAGGGTTTAGGGTTTATGGTTTCGTGGTTCGGGGTTAGAGGTTCAGGATTAGGGCTTCGGAGTTAGGGGTTTAGGGGTTAGGGGTTGGAGTTCGGGTCTTGGGTCTGGGTCTTGGGTCTGGGGGTTTGGGGTTTAGGGTTGGGGGTTGGGGTTTAGGGTTTAGAGGTTAGGGTGGGTTTGGGTTTAGGGTTGATGGGTTAGAGTTTGGGGTTTGGGGTTAGGGTTTAGGCTCTAGGGTGTAGGTTTTCGGGGTTCGGGGTTCGTGGTTCAGGGATCGGGGTTCGGGGTTAGGTGATCAGGATTAGGGGTTCGGGATTAGGGGTTAGGGATTATGGTTTGCGTTTAGGGTTTAGGGATTAGGGGTTAGGGTCTGGGTCTGGGGGTTGGGGCTTTGGTCCGGGTCTAGGGCTTGGGGGTTTGGGTTTGGGGGTTGTGGTTTTGGTGGTTGGGGTTTGGGGATTTGGGGTTCGGGGTTCGGGTTCGGGGTCGGGGGTTGAGGTTGAGGGTTGAGGGTTAAGGGTAGAGGGTTGGGGTTGGGGGTGGGGGTTTAGGGTTTGGGGTTTGGGGTTTGGGGTTTGGGGGTTGGGGTTTGGGATTTTGGGGGGTTGGGATTGGAGTTTGGGGTTTCGGGGTTGGGGTTTCGGGTATGGTGTTTGGGGTTGAGGGTTGATGGTTCGGGGTTTAGGGTTTAGGGGTTATGGTTTCGCGGTTTCGGGGTTCGGGTTTAGGGTTTTGGATTTTGGATTTTGGGTTTAGGGTTCGAGGTTCGGGGTAAGGGGTTTGGGGTTGTGGGTTTGGGGGTTGGGGTTAGGGTTTAGGGGTTAGGAGTTAGGGGTTACTGTCTAGGGTCTATGATCTAGGATTTCGGGGTTAGGAGTTAGGGTTTAGGGGTTAGGGTCTGGGTTAGGGTCTGTGGAGAAATAGAGAGACTAGGAGAAGCATTGTCTTCCAAGGATTTTGCAACAAAGCTCTGAGAAAGTGGGATAGATCCAGAAGAATTTGGGACAACTTCTTGATTATCCAATCCATGATTCTCCAATCTCGGGGGAGTTTGTCTAATTCAGTGCCAACATCCCGATCTTTCAAATCAACGAGGTTTTGATGGGATTCATCATAGATAGTAACCACAGATTCAATTTCCTCATCCAAATTAACTTCTTTGGGATGCTGCACTTCAACATTAGTTCTAGTTACTATAGTGGTATCTTTCATAATTTTATCAAAATCAGAATCAACATTTACATAATTCTCATCCCTGGGAATTTCAAATACTTTGTTACCTCTTTCTAGGACAACATCAGCATGATCATGTGCATGGGAGTTGTGCTTGGGGTTAGGGTCTTGGGTTTGGGGGTATGGGGATGGGGGTTGGGGTTGGTGGTTGGGGGGTTGGGGGTGAGGGGTTATGGTTAGGGTCTAGGGGTTAGGGGTTAGGGTTTATGGTTTAGGGTTTAGGGGTTCTGGTTTCGGGGTTCCGGGTTCGGGGTTAGAGGTTTAGGGGTTAGGGGTTGGGGTTAGGGTCTTGGGTCTGGGTCTGGGGTTTGGGGGTTTGTGGTTGCGGGTTTGGGGTTAGGGGTTGGGAGAACGGGGTTTGGGGGTTGGGGGTTAGGGGGTTCTAGGTTAGGGGTTCCGGATAGGGGTTCGGGTTTAGGGGTTCGGAGTTAGGGTGGGTTTGGGTTTAGGGTTGAGGGTTTATGGGTTAGGGTCTAGGGGTTACGGTATAGGGGTTAGGGTTTTGGGTTTTGGGTTTAGGGTTTCGAGGTTAGGGTTTTGGGGTTCGGGGTTCAGGTTTAGGGGTTCAAGATTAGGGGTTAGGGGTTAGCGTTTAGGGTTTAGGGGTTAGGGGTTAGGGTCTGGGTGTTAAGGGTTGGGGGTTGGGTGTTTGGGGATTGGGGGTTTCGGGTTCGGGGTTCGGGGGTTCGGATGCGGGGTTCGGGGTTCGGGGTTTTGGGGTTTGGGGGTCGGGTTCGGGGGTTGAGGTTGAGGGTTGAGGGTTTGAGAGTTGAGGATTTGGGGTTCGGGGTTCAGGGTTTGGGGGTTGGGGTGTCGGGTTTGGGGTTTGGCGTTGAGGGTTGATGGTTCGGGGTTTAGGGTTTCGGCGTTTAGGGTTTCGGGGTTCGGGGTTAGGGGTTGGGGTTAGGGTCATGGGTCTGGGGGTTTGGGTTTGGGGTTGGGGGTTGGGGGTTCGCGGATGGGTGTTCGGGGTTTTGGGTTCCTTTTTAGGGGTTCAGGGTTAGGGTTGAGGGTTTGGATTTAAGGTTTAGGGTTGAGGGGTTAGGGGTTATGGTTTAGGGGTTAGGGTCTAGGGGTTAGGGGTTAGGGGTTAGGGTCTAAGGGTACAGTCTAGCAGATAGGGGTTAAGGGTTAGGTATTAGGGTCTATGGTTTATGGTTTAGGTTTCTGGGTTAGGGGTTCGGGTTAGGGGTTAGTTGTTATAGGTTAGGGGTTAGGAGTTAGCGGTTAGGGTTTAGGGGTTAGGGTTTAGGGGTTAGTGTCTGGGTCTGGGTCTCGGTGGTTGAGGGTTTGGGTTTGGGTCTGGGGGGTTGAGCGTTTGGGTCTGGGTCTGGGGGTTGGGGGATTGTGGTTTGGTTTGGGGGTTTGGGGTTCCGGGTTTGTGGTTCGGGGATCATTTTTAGGGGTTTGGGTTAGGGTGTAGGGGTTAGGGGTTAGGGTCTTGTGGTTAGGGTTTAGGGTCTAGGGCCTAGGGTCTAAGGTCTAGGGTTTCAGGGTTTGGGGTTGGGGTTATGGGTTATGGGTTAGGGTTTAGGTTTAGGCTTTAGGGTCTGGGTCTGGGTTTGGGGGTTGAGGGTTTGGGTCTGGGTCTGGGTGTAGGGGTAGGGGATAGGGGTTAGGGTTAGGGTTTATGGGTTAGGGGTTAGGGTTATGGGTTATGGGTTTGGGTTAGGGGTTAGGGTCTAGGGGTTATGGGTTAGGGTTTATGGTCTAGGGTTTATGGTCTAGGGTTTCATGGTTCGGGGTTCGGGGTTAGGGGCTAGGGTTAAAGTTTAGGGTTTACGGGTTTGGGGTTAGGATCTGGGTTTGGGTCGGGGGGCTGGGGGTTTGGGTCTAGGGGTTGGGGGTTTGGGTCTAGGGGTTGGGGGTTTGGTGTTTGGTGTTTGGCGTTGGGGGTTTGGTGTTCGGGGTTCGGAATTCGGGGTTCGGGGTTTCGAGGTTCAGCGTTCGGGGTCGCATTTTGGTTAGGGGTTTCGGGGTTCGGGTTCCAGTGTTGATGTTGAGGGTTGACGGCTGAGGGGCTAGGGTTTAGGGTTAGGGATTTGGGTTTAGGGGTTAGGGGTTATGGTTTAGGGGTTAGGGTCTAGGGGTTATGGGTTTGTGTTTAGGGTCTAGGGTTAGGTTCAAGGGTTTATTTTTTCGGGGTTAAGGTTTCGGGGTTTGGGGTTACGATTTCGGGGTTCGGGTTTACGGGTTTCGGGGTTCGGGTTCGGGTTCGGGTCGGGGGTTGAGGGTTAGGTTTGAGGGTTCGGGGATCGGGGTTCGGGGTTTATGGTTTACGGTTTAGGGGTTATGGTTTCGGGGTTTATGGTTGAGGGTTTGGGGTTTAGGGTTTAGGGGTTTCAGTTTCGAGGTTTAGGGTTTCACGGTTTGGGGTTCGGGGTTTGGGGTTAGGGATTCGGGGTTCGGGGTTAGGGGTTCGGGGTTAAGGTTTAGGGGTTAGGGGTTAGGTGTTGGGGTTAGGGTCTAGGGTCTGGGTCTGGGTGTTGGGGTTTTGGGTTAGTGGTTTGGGGATGGGGGTTGGGGTTGGTTGTTGTGGGTTTGAGGGTCCGGGGTTTGGGGTTCGGTGTTAGGGGTTCGGAGTTAGTGGTTCGGGGTTAGGGTTGAGTGTTTGGGTTTAGGGTTTTGGTTTTAGGGTTTAGAGGTTATGGTTTATGGGTTAGGGTTAGGGGTTCTGGGTTAAGGGATAGGGGTTAGTGTCTTGGGCTTAGGGGTTATGGGATAAGGGTTAGGGGTGAGGGGATATGGGTTAGAGTTTAGGGTCTAGGGTTTCGTGGTTCGGGGTTCCGGGTTAGCGGTTCGGGGTTCCGGGTTTAGGGGTTTGGGTTTAGGGGTTAGGGTTTAGGGGTTACGGGTTAGGGTCTGGGGGTTGGGGGTTTGGGTTTGGGTCTGGGTTTGGGTCTGGAGGTTGGGGGTTTGGTGTTAAGGGTTTGGGGGTTCGGGATTCGGGTTTAGGCCTTAGGGGTAGGGGTTAGTGTTGGGAATTTGCGTATAAAACAAAATTAAAACGCAGCGGAAAAAATTCCCATCGAAGGATCCTTGCGAATGGTCATGATTCATGATTAGAAGGTTTACCTTTTGAAGCGATGGCTGTTGGTTGAAATTCGTCTACCACGAACACCGCACGAACGGTGTCTCTAGAGGTATCCACACGAGCGGATTCCGTGAGCGTCCAACGTCACGAACCGAAGCGTCTCTGTCTCACAGTGCTAGCTTCAAAACCGAGACTTTGTTGTTCACACTTACTCTCTTTTGTGCGGCTAGGTTATCAACCGTGTGGGCACAACAACTTAAGTGGTCTACTTATAGTAGCACCTCCTTAAGTGAGTTAGTGAGCAGCATTTGACCTAAGCCCATCTACTATGCGCTAGGCCCAATAGGAAAGTCCAACTTTCCTTTTAATGCTTCTTTTAATCCGCTCTTTTGTGTGTGACCCTATAGGCTCCCAATACGTTAGCAGTAATATTAAATCCCATTTAATATTACAAACAAAGCGATGTGATATCTAGCAATACATCACTTGCTACCTAAGTAGTGAGAAAGTCGATGATTTGACGAAACCTTTCTGTGACAAATATTCATGTGCATTATTATCCCTTTGTCCATATATCTATATTGAACACAAGGCATAGAATGTGTCACCCTTGTATGGTTCAATATCATGTTCCCTGATACCCGAGTAGACTTAACAACAAATGAGGTCAATATCTCATATTGACTCATTTCAAACTGACGGCCATGCATTTTACGATCTCACTCTATCGGGGGCCCACAGATATTACTCTTGTTATGTAGGAGGGACAAATTCCATCTAGGTCACTCACATCCCTCCGCATGGCTCGTGGTATGCCCAATGACCGTCTTTATAATCATCCTATTACAGATGACGTTTGACGATATTAAAGCACACGACTCCTCATGTAGGGATCGTAGTGATTTCAGGTCGAAGGATTACATACACCATTGTCACTATGAGAACTACTTATGACACTCACATAACGCTCCATGTAGTGTTCTCATGGTGGGTCAATCCAATACATCATTACCTTAATGTGTACCTATGTGGCAACTCGATATCTCATATCCATGACCAAAGTGAGATATGGTCATCGATCTGCACACATAATAGTCTCAATTGTATTATTATTGTCCTTGTTGATAAAATACTTGACTACGGATATTTAAGAATAGGATTTCATTGTTCAATAGTGTCTCACGATCAAGTCATGTACTTGATATTCTATTAAACTGAAATTTCTATTCTAAGGACTTTATTATGTTTAAACAAGTAACACAATAAACTGGAATGCCTCATATCATATATATATATGAAATAGCAAGATACAAATGTAAGTCTAAAGAAATACATTGGCCTCTAGGGCTTACACCAACAATCTCCCACTCGCACTAGAGCCAATCAGGCATAAATCTAATGCCCATCGATCTAGTGTGACCTTCATGCTTCATTGAGCAAGAGGTTTCGTAAGTGGGTCAACAACGTTATCAAGCGTTGGTACTGCGCATATCTTCACATCTCCTCTATCGATAATCTCTCGAATGAGATGGAAGCGCCTAAGTATATGTTTGGATCGCTGATGAGATCTAGGTTCCTTAGCTTGTGCAATGGCCCCATTGTTATCACAATAAAGATCAATGGGGTCCACAATACCAGGAACCGTACCAAGCTCGATAAATGAACTTCCCGATCCAAACAGCCTCCTTTCTTTGCATTGGAGGCAGCAATATACTCAGCCTCTGTAGTAGAATCGGCAACTGTTTCCTGCTTCGAACTTTTCCAGCTCACAGCCCCGCCATTCAGGCAGAACACATAACCAGATTGCGATCTGGAATCATCCTTATCGGTCTGGAAGCTAGCATCGGTGTAACCTATTACAGCAAGCTCTTCCTCACCTCCATACACCAAGATCGAATCCTTAGTTCTTCTCAAGTACTTAAGGATGTTCTTGACAGCAGACCAGTGACTTTCACCGGGATCGATCGTACACTGCTCGTTATGCTTAAAGCATACGATACATCTGGTCGAGTACATAACATGGCATACATGATAGATCCAATTGCGGATGCATATGGAATCTTACTCATGCGATCCTTTTCTTCTTGAGTGGAAGGGGATTGTGCCTTTGATAGGCATATACCATGTGACATAGGCAAAAGTCCTTTCTTGGATTCATGCATGTTAAAGTGTCTCAACACTTTGTCTATGTATGTACTCTGACTTAGGCTAAGCAATTTCAGCGATCTATCCCTATAGATCCTGATTCCTAATACATAGGTAGCCTCACCCAAATCTTTCATAGAGAAGCAATTCCCTAACCATGTCTTTACATTTTGTAGTGTAGGGATGTCATTTCCAATGAGTAATATGTCACCTACATATAACACCAGAAAAACAACAATGCTCCCACTAACCTTCTTGTAGACACAAGGTTCATCTTCATTTTTGATGAATCCGTACTGTCTTACAGCATCATCAAAACGAAGGTTCCAACTTCTGGAAGCTTGCTTCAATCCATAGATTGACCGCTGCAATTTACATACCTTTCGAGCATCCTCTGAAATGTCAAAGCCTTCGGGTTGTGTCATGTACACATCCTCAAGAAGCTTTCCATTAAGGAAGGCAGTTTTGACATCCATCTGCCATATCTCATAATCATGGTATGCAGCGATAGCAAGTAAGATCCGGACGGATTTAAGCATCGCAACAGGTGAAAAGGTCTCATCATAGTCGACACCATGAATTTGCTTGAAACCCTTAGCGACCAATCGCGCCTTAAAGGTGTGTACCTTACCATCCATGTCAGTTTTCTTTTTGAAAACCCACTTGCACCCTATAGGTTTACCCCTTCAGGTGGCTCTACCAAGGTCCATACCTGGTTGGTGTACATGGAATCCATCTCAGATTTCATGGCCTCAAGCCACTTCTCGGTTCTCGGGCCGATGATGGCCTCCTGGTAGGTCACGGGCTCATCTTGATCCATGATCAATACATCACCTTGTGGAGTCATGAGAAATCCACATCTCCCAGTCGGTGACGTATCCTGTTAGACCTACGCTGGTCTTGTGCTACTGGAGCGGGTTGTTCCTCCACAGCATTCTGTGAAGGTTGCTCCTGTTCCACCAATGGTAGGTCACTACTCTGTGATTCTTGAATTTCTTCAAGTTCTATCTTCCTCCCACTGGTTCCTATGGAGATAAACTCCTTTTCTAGGAATACACCAGTCCGTGCGACAAACACTTTGCCTTCGGAAGGATTATAGAATTGGTATCCCTTGGTTTCTTTGGGATTCCCCACAAAGAAGCATTTATCAGATTTGGGATCAAGCTTATTAGTTTTACATATGTTTCACAACCCCAAATCTTCATAAAAGACATGCTGGGTCGTCTACCAGTCCATATCTCATATGGTGTCTTTTCTACCGTTTTGGATGGAACACGGTTAAGTGTAAAAGCTGCTGTCAATAGAGCATATCCCCAAAAGGAGTTTGGAAGGTTTGCATGACTCATCATAGATCGAACCATGTCCAACAAGGTTCGATTTCTCCTCTCAGAAACACCATTCCATTGTGGTGTTCCAGGTGGAGTGAGTTGAGATAAAATCCCACACTCTCTCAGATGATCATCAAACTCTAGGCTCAAATATTCACCACCTCGATCTGATCGAAGAGCTTTAATATTTTTACCAAGTTGGTTTTGTACCTCATTTTTGAATTCCTTGAACTTTTCAAAGGATTCCGATTTATGTTTCATAAGATACACAAATCCATATCTACTGAAATCATCAGTAAATGTGATGAAGTACTGAAAACCACCTCTAGCTAATGTGTTTAGGGGTCCGCACACATCGCTATGTATAAGACCCAAAAGATCGTTGGCTCTTTCACCTTTGTCGGTGAATGGAGCTTTAGTCATCTTTCCCAATAAACAAGACTCACATATCTCATATGATTCATAATCAAATGAGTCCAAGAGTCCATCTTTATGGAGCTTCGAAATGCGCTTCTCATTTATATGGCCTAAACGACAATGCCAAAGATAAGATGGGTTCAACTCATTTAGTTTGATCCTCTTAGTATTTACGTTATAGACGGGCATTTCAAGATCAAGGACATAAAGTCCATTACTCATGTGTGCACTAGCATAGAAAATATCATCCAAATAAATAGAACAACTTTTGTTCTTTATTATAAAAGAAAAACCAATCTTGTCCAAACAAGAAATGGAAATGATATTCCTGCTAATTGCAGGCACAAAATAACAGTTCTCTAACTGAATAGTAAGCCCAGTGGGCAAAGTCAATACATAAGGCCCTACGGCTAAAGCAGCAACCTTTGCTCCATTTCCAACTCGTAGGTCGACTTCGCCCTTTGCCAATGGTCTACTCCTGTTTAGATCCTGCACATTTGTACAAATGTGAGAACCACATCCGGTATCTAATACCCATGATGCAGAAGTAGATAAATTGACTTCTATAACAAACATACCTGAAGTGGAAGTCTCACTTCCCTTCTTCTTCTTGCTTTCTTCCAGGTATTTTGGGCAGTTCCTCTTGCTTGCTTGCTCTTGGTAGAGCAGCTTGAGGTGCACGATCATATCGTACGCCTCCATGGTCTCATGTTGCTTTTGCAGCTCAGAGGTCATGGCAGCAAGCATAAGACAGCCCACGTCTAAGGCGTCATCTTGATGCTCCTTATAAGCATCCCTGTCAGCCCTAGGAGCACTTGAAGCCGGTGGCTTCTCAGGAATAGGCTCCTCAAGAACATACAGCTTTTTCTCATGTTTGAGGACAATCCTCAAGTTTCTGTACCAGTCCAAAAAATTTGTTCCGGATAGTTTGTCCTTCTCAAGGACGGATCGCAATGACAGGTTACTTGATGTGTTTGATGCCATGGTAATCTACAGAGATAAATATGCAAAGTATAAGTATCATGCCATGAAGTTATTTAATAAGGTCTTTAATTAAATACGCCTCCCACTATTTTACTCAAAACAATGACCCTCATCATTGATTCGGAAAATCCCGTTGGAAGATTTTCTAGTGGGCCAAGATCCATATTTCACCTAGCTTTAAGTCACTTTGGTGATCACCCAAAATTCGGTTATTTAGGTAGGAAACACTTTCCGATTGCATCTCATGCAACTCTTGGATAGTTGGGTGAATAACTCTTATTCTAATCCATCACATGGACTAAAGCCCAACTTATGAGCCTCTAAGCCTTTCAATCCTATTGAAGTTGGCTTAGTTAAGTCGAACCCAATGGATAGCGATTGAACATTACATTTGTCCCATCGTGCCTTACTATTATAGATAAAGGTACCCCGCTTTGGCGGACCCACACTTAATCGATAGTAGTCTTGACGAGTGCCATGCATCGGAAGGCCTTTAAATGTGACTTAATATTTCCTTTTGAGGGATTTGATTAAAACTTGATCTCATCATTTGTTAAACTCTTTAACTTACTATTTTCATACATGCATCTCATACATATATTAGTTAAACATCTTTTAACATACTATATACATACATGCATCTCATACATATATAAGGTAAATAAATGTGATATGGTTATGGCCCCTAACGCATTGATTCTCCCAAGCCAATGAGAGAATCTAAACTAAAACCTAGGAGCGTCCAAGCTTGATCTCCCACGTGATAGCGTCTTCTTGTCTCCATCATTACATTACATAAATAGAAACCTCATTTTACATATGAGGGGAGTGAGATGAGAAAAGAAGATACATATGGAATATAAGAGAAAGGCACGGCACGCAGGCCGTATTTCAAAATATAAACCAAAAGGTAAAAGGACTAAGGCCATAACCATTCACCATACATCACCAAATAAATAGTAACAACCAATAATAACACATAATCATCATTATTATTAATTTCATAAATTAGAGATTTCAAAATCTGAATTTTGAAAACATAACATATATATATAATAAATCACATTTATTATAATAGATGTTACTATAAATCATATTTATTGCAATTGTTGTTACCACAAATCACATTTATTATAAATCATATTTATTGTAAATGACATAAATCACATTTATTGCAATTGTTGTTACCACAAATCACATTTATTATAATTGACATAAATCACATTTATTCAATTAACATAAATCACATTTATTGTAACAAATCACATTTATTGTAATTGATATAAATCACATTTCAAAATCTGAATTTTGAAAACGTAACATATATATAATAAATCACATTTATTATAATTGATGTTACTATAAATCACATTTATTGTGATTGATATAAATCACATTTCAAAATCTGAATTTTGAAACCGTAACATATATATAATAAATCACATTTATTATAATTGATGTTACTATAAATCACATTTATTGTGATTGATATAATTATTAAATGGTGACATAAAATTTCAAAATTTGAATTTCGAAATTACACACTACGCAGAGGTAGCACGGGGACGGCTACGGTTTCAACACTTGGAACCTCAGCCACAACAACATGAACTTTTCATGTTTGAAAACCCTCAACACCGCCAACACAGAACTGAAAACAATCATGTTTAACATCAACATTTGATGCCATCGCAGAACATAATAAGGATTCAGAACCAACGTACATATCGCATATATACACAAACATGCAATAGACGCATATATCATATACATACGAAAATTACAAAAAAAGGTTTCGCAAACCGGATGCAAACAATTTTCAAAAAAAATTTTCAGAAAAAGATTCACATTATAAACATGTTATCATACATAACAGGCAAACCACGTAACAGAATCATGGTTTCGCAAGCGTCTCTGATACCACTGTTGGGAATTTGCGTATAAAACAAAATTAAAACGCAGCGGAAAAAATTCCCATCGAAGGATCCTCGCGAATGGTCATGATTCATGATTAGAAGGTTTACCTTTTGAAGCGATGGCTGTTGGTTGAAATTCGTCTACCACGAACACTGCACGAACGGTGTCTCTAGAGGTATCCACACGAGCGGATTCCGTGAGCGTCCAACGTCACGAACCGAAGCGTCTCTGTCTCACAGTGATAGCTTCAAAACCGAGACTTTGTTGTTCACACTTACTCTCTTTTGTGCGGCTAGGTTATCAACCGTGTGGGCACAACAACTTAAGTGGTCTACTTATAGTAGCACCTCCTTAAGTGAGTTAGTGAGCAGCATTTGACCTAAGCCCATCTACTATGCGCTAGGCCCAATAGGAAAGTCCAACTTTCTTTTTAATGCTTCTTTTAATCCGCTCTTTTGTGTGTGACCCTATAGGTTCCCAATACGTTAGCAGTAATATTAAATCCCATTTAATATTACAAACGATGTGAGTATCTAGCAATACATCACTTTGCTACCTAAGTAGTGAGAAAGTCGATGATTTGACGAAACCTTTTACGTGACAAATATTCATGTGCATTATTATCCCTTTGTCCATATATCTATATTGAACACAAGGCATAGAATGTGTCACCCTTGTATGGTTCAATATCATGTTCCCTGATACCCGAGTAGACTTAACAACAAATGAGGTCAATATCTCATATTGACTCATTTCAAAGACTGCCATGCATTTTGAGTCTCACTCTATCAGGGGGCCCACAGATATTACTCCTGTTATGTAGGAGGGACAAATTCCATCTAGGTCACTCACATCCCTCTGCATGGCTCGTGGTATGCCCAATGACCGTCTTTATAATCATCCTATTACAGATGACGTTTGACGATATTAAAGCACATGACTCCTCATGTAGGGATCGTAGTAATTTCAGGTCGAAGGATTACATACACCATTGTCACTATGAGAACTACTTATGACACTCACATAACGCTCCATGTAGTGTTCTCATGGTGGGTCAATCCAGTACATCATTACCTTAATGTGTACCTATGTGGCAACTCGATATCTCATATCCATGACCCGTGAGATATGGTCATCAGTCTGCACACATAATAGTCTCAATTGTATTATTATTGTCCTTGTTGATAAAATACTTGACTACGGATATTTAAGAATAGGATTTCATTGTTCAATAGTGTCTCACGATCAAGTCATGTACTTGATATTCTATTAAACTGAAATTTCTATTCTAAGGACTTTATTATGTTTAAACAAGTAACACAATAAACTGGAATGCCTTATATCATATATATATATATGAAATAGCAAGATACAAATGTAAGTCTAAAGAAATACATTGGCCTCTAGGGCTTACACCAACAGTTAGGGTCTAGGGTTTCGGGTTTCGGATTTTGGGTTTAGGCTCTGGGGTTTTGAGTTTCGGTTTTATGGTTTCGGGGATCGGGGTTCGTGGTTTGGGGTTCGGGATTAGGGGTTAGGGGTTATGGGTTAGAGTATGGGTCTTGGGGTTTGGGCTTTGGGTCTGGCACTACTGGAAATAATGTAATATACGGGAATGTTTTACGTCATTTAACCAAAAGCTAGACGTTAAAAAGGAGGCGGTGGCAGTTTTGTAAATATCAGACTTCATTAATTCAATTTTAACACCAGTTGTTGTAAGGACTGACGTTAAAAGTTAAGTGAATTGACGCCAGTTGTTTATTGAATTGACGTTAAAAGTGAGTCACTTAACTTTTAGCATCTGTTCTTTCAACAACAGACGTTAAAGGTTATTTTAATAATTTTTTTAGCTAGTATATGTACCCTTCCGCATTGCCTTCCTCAAAGTTTCAGTTTCACTTGCTTTTATGTTTTGTGTTTCTGTTTTGAAAACTAAAATATATGTGCGAAGTAAAAATGCTATAAGTTGAATCAGTAACCCAAACCGGATCTCATTCATGAAGTGTATCAATAATACAATTACAAGATACATTCAAAATTTTAAAATCCTATAAAAAGTTACATTGAAAAGGTTTAAAATCCTAAACATTTGTTGAGGCTTCGTTCCCTTCATGGGTGAGCAAGATAGGAGAGTCGAGCGATTGAGTTTTCCAGAGTGGCTGAGCAAGGGTGCACTCGATCTGTTTCAGCAATGGTCTTGGAACAGTCACTTGCTTCCAAAGCTGAGGTTTTGAAACTGTAGCTGCCGATTCTCCTGAAGGATGATAAGGTGAGGAACTCATATATGTGATTTACACAACCTTATCACCCATGTTATGTGATTTACACAACCTCAGAAGTTTTTTGACCATTAAGACAAAGATCTTTGAGTCTAGGAATAGGAAGAAAGAGTGATGAAGTTAATCTCCATGGCAGAGCCATATTGTGAAGCAGAAAAATAACAGGAAGGAAGGAAGCTATTTATAGGAGCAGGGGATGAAGTTACTAGGCGTCGTAAGTTGCTAAAATATTAAGTTGATCATTAAGAGCATTAGGTTCCAAGGCGCATTGGGAGTTGGCAGTCATATATTATAAACGTACAGAATGAATATTGATTTTAACACTTTTAACGTCAGTTGTTTATACAACTGACGTTAAATTTTTTACAGAAACTTATACACTTTTAACGTCAGTTTTCTTCATCAACTGACGTTAAAAGTGTTTTTAAATAAAAAATATTTATTTTTAACGTCAGTTGTTTAATATAACTAACGTAAAATGTTGTTTTATTTTGGGTTTTTTGATTATAACGTTTACACCCGCGCGCCTTCTGCACTTCGCTCTGTACGTCTTTGTTCTTCTCTTTCACGCTCACTCTGACTCTCAACTCTCACTCTCACTTTGCCCTAATCGCAAGCTCATCTCCACCGCAACCACCGCGAGGGCTTCTTCCCCACCACCGTGAGGTACACTCTTAACCTTAACTCTGTCTTTCCCTCTCATTCTTTGCAATAACTTGACATCTCTCTTTCCCTTTCCCGCACACTAACTCTCCTTGTCCCTCTGCTCTCAATAACCACATCGAACGTTGGCCACCACGCGAGCACCTATTTCTGGTGAGTCTTTAGGGCACATTTTTTTATGTTTGGTTTTGAGTGTATGTTGAAACTGTAGTCTATGTAGTTGAAACTTGAAACTGTGAGTTTGAGTTGTTTGGAATGTCTCTATTTCTGGTCGTGGGTTTTGTGTTTTCTCTTGTTTTTCTTCTGCTATCATGACCTATTTCAAAATGGGAAGAAATTTAGAGTTGCATGTAGCATGTGATATCAACAATATATTGCTCATTGGAATTGTTTTGTTAATTTATCTTCATCTACTTATTTCTTTTGTCTTAAGAAACCTGAAAATGGTGTAAATTTGAAATAATTTTTAAACGCCTTGGATATATGTTTTGTTTATCTACAGAACCTATCTAGTTATGGATCGTAGTTGGATGGTTTGTAAGCGCACTAGTGCTGAGTATTTGAAGGGGGTGAAAGAATTTATAGAATTTACTCAAAGGAATGTTCCTAATAGTAATGGAATGTTCTGTTATCCTTGTGTCACGTGTTTGAATACGAGGAAATGTACGGTGAAGGATATACGTACTCATTTGATTTGTGAAGGGATTTGCTTGAGTTATACAAGATGGATATGGCATGGTGATGTGTTGTTGAGTAGTACGGCAAGTGTCTCCCAAAGTGAGGACGTTGACGTAGATATGGAGGATGATCGAGTAGAGGACATGATTCGTGATATTGGACAAGAATCTTTTCATCGAGCTCATGTGTATGATAGGTTGTGCAGTGATGCGGATAAGCCTTTATATCCAGGGTGTACTACTCATACACGGTTGTCGGTGGTGCTAAAATTGGTTTGTGTGAAGGCGAGAAATGGTTGGACCGATAAAAGCTTCACGGAATTGCTTGAAGTGTTGAAAGACTTGCTTCCGGAGGACAACACATTGCCTGACCGTAACTATGAGGCCAAGAAGGTATTGTGTCCGATGGGTATGGAGTATAAGAAGATACACGCATGCCCCAATGATTGCATATTGTACACCGGTGTTCATGAAGACAATCACGATTGCCCCAAATGTGGGTTATCACGATACAAAGTGAAGGGTGGTGATGATGATGATGATCTTGAAGATGTGAGAAAAAAAGGTCCTCCTGCGAAGGTGTTGTGGTATCTTCCAATAATTCCAAGGTTCAAGCGATTGTTTGCCAATGCGAAAGATGCGAAGAATCTTAGATGGCATAATGATGGGAGGAAACGTGATGGAAAGGTTCGTCATCCTGCTGATTCTATGCAATGGAAGAATATTGATACTATGTTTCCGGATTTTGCCGATGAGCCAAGAAACCTAAGGCTTGGACTTGCTACGGATGGAATGAATCCTTATGGTAACATGAGTAGTATTCATAGTTCATGGCCTATTCTGTTGAAAATTTACAACCTTCCCCCTTGGTTGTGCATGAAGCGCAAATACATGATGTTGTCTATGATGATTTCGGGCCCAAAGCAACTGGGAAATGACTTAGATGTTTATCTAAGTCCCTTGATTGAAGACTTGAAAACGCTGTGGGCGGAAGGTGTTGATGTAGTTGACGGGTATTCTCATGAGACTTTCAAGCTTCGTGCCATGTTATTTTGCACCATCAACGACTTTCCAGCATATGGTAACTTGTTCGGGTACAGTGTCAAGGGGCATAAAGCATGCCCTATATGTGAAGAAGGCACATGCTACACTCAGTTGCATCATGGAAAGAAGACGGTTTACCTTGGGCATCGAAGATTTCTTAGACGTGATCACCCATATCGTAAGATGAAAAAAGCTTTTAATGGATACCAAGAGACAGAAGAAGCTCCGGCGGCCTTAATTGGAGAGCAGGTTTATCAGAGGGTAAAGGGCATCGATGTTATATTCGGTAAGTCCAAAAAGAAAGGTAAAGCTGCTGAGAAAAACATATGGAAGAAGAGGTCGATATTCTTTGATCTTCCATACTGGCGCAAGCTTGATGTCAGACACTGCATTGATGTGATGCATGTGGAGAAAATTGTGTGTGATAGTGTGATCGGGACGCTTCTCAACATTCAGGGAAAGACAAAGGATGGTGTCAATGGTCGTCTCGACCTCGTTGCTATGGGTATACGAGAGCAGTTAGCTCCAGTTGTTGAGGATGGTAAGCGGACTTATTTGCCGCCAGCATGTCATACTTTGTCAAAAAAAGAGAGACAAAGTTTCTGCGGGTGTCTTCAGGGCATCAAAGTTCCACATGGTTACTCTTCAAATATGAAGAGGCTTGTCTCTAGTGATCTTAAATTGGTTGGCTTAAAGTCTCATGATTGTCACATCTTGATGCAACAACTTCTGCCCGTTGCTATTTGTAGTATTGCTCCAAAAAATGTGTGACATGCCATTACTCGGTTGTGCTCATTCTTCAATTCTATATGTAGCAAAGTCGTTGACCCCCGTATGTTGGATGACTTGGAAGTTAAGGCTGCTACAATCTTGTGCCAATTGGAGATGTATTTTCCTCCTTCCTTTTTCGACATAATGGTTCACTTAATTGTTCATTTGGTGAGGGAGATTAGATTATGTGGGCCGGTTTTTCTGAGATGGATGTACCCAGTTGAGCGCTACATGAAGATCTTGAAAGGGTACGTGAAGAATCCTCATCGTCCGGAAGCATCTATTGTTCAAAGGTATGTTGCAGAAGAAGCTATTGTGTTTTGTTCGGACTACCTTCATAACACGGATCCTATAGGGGTTCCTAAGACTCGGCATGATGAGATCAGATGTCAAGGTAAGGGTACACATGGCTTAAGAATTAATAGCAAGGGTCAGGAGGAAGTGCTTCAAGCACATTTGTATGTATTGAACAACATCGATTGTGTTCAGCCTTTCTTATTTGAACATAAAAGAAAAGTCAATCAAGAAAACCCTCAAATGAGTGAAAGGTGGTTGTTGAACAAGCATAACAAGACTTTCTTACAATGGTTCAAGGAAGAAATGCTGAAGGATGGTAGTACTGCTTCTGATGATGTAAGATGGCTAGCACGTGGGCCTAGCTTCAATGTCATATGTTGGAGCGGATACGACATAAATAACTTTTCCTTTTATACAAAGGAACAAGATAACAAGAGTACCATGCAAAATAGTGGGGTTATGATCGTGGCCGAAGCAATTCACTTCTCTAGTGCAAAGGACACAAAACCACTTAAAGCACCGAGACCTTACTTTGGATATATTGAAGATATTTGGGTGCTCGATTACACTAAGCTTACGGTGCCGTTTTTTAAATGTAAGTGGGTTGATAGTAACGGTGGTGTACAAACCGACGAATTGGGGTTCACATTGGTAGACCTCAACAAGTTAGGTCATATAAATGAGCCTTTCATAATGGCTTCCCAAGCAAAACAAGTGTTCTACATCACTGATCCTTCTAACAAAAGGTTGTCCATGGTTCTCCAAGGAAAAAGCATGTATAATGGTAGTGATGAAAATCAAGATTCAAATCTTGATATTCCTGAGACTCCTCCTTCTTTTTCAACAAACAAGCCTACTATAATCGAGGAGACACAGGTGGACGATGTACATGCCACTCGTGATGATCATCACGAAGGGATATTGATATAGGTTGTTTAAACTTAGTATACATTTATTTTTATTTATACTTCTGTATTTATTTTGAGTTATAACCTATGTTAATAAATATATATTGTTTCTGAACAGACATACATATGGATCAGTCAGATAGCCCACATGCATGGGAGGACACTGTGGGGCCTACGCAGGACCCTATCGCGCCTACACCTGATTCTAGGGTAAGTTTACATGTTATATACTATCTTTAGTCCTTCTTTTTAATGTAAGTTTATAATGTTACAACCCTCTATTTTGTTGGTAAGGCGGTAGTTTTGTTTTTAGACATTAGAGACTAAAATTTATATATATATATATATATATATATATATATATATATATATATATACTTGTAGATATATAGTTATGTTTTTCCTATACATGGGTTTTGGTTTTAAGTCCCCCCATTGTTCCTTTGTATATTTCTTTTCTTATTGTTAATATTGAAATTTAAGGGTAGTGTTTGCAATTCTATAATGTGTGTGATATTCTGTGTTACTGGGATATTTACTGAATGCAGGGATAGCTTAGGGGAGTGATATTTTAAAACTGAATTTTAAAAAAAAATCTATTAACGTCAGTTGTATCAAAAAACTGACGTTAATAGTATTTTATAAAATATATAGTACACTATTAACGTCAGTTGTATTAGGAAACTGACGTTAAAAATAAAACCTTTAACGTCAGTTCTTTAACACAACTGACGTTAGTTTGAACAATATTAACGTCAGTTGTGTTAAAAACTGATGTTGATAGTTTTATATTTAACGTCAGTTGTTTAAACAACTGACGTTAAAATATTAACTATTAACGTCAGCTGTATTTATGTCAGACAATATTCTGACGTATAAAATCAATTTTAACTGACATAAAAAGCACTTATTGTACTCGTGTGGGTCTTGGGATTGGGGGTTTGGGGTTTGGGTTTAGGGGTAAGGGTTTAGGGTTTAGGGGTTAGGGTCTGGGTCTGGGGGGTTGAGGGTTTGGATCTGGGTCTGGGTCTTGGGTTGGGGGATTGGGGTTTGGGTTGGGGGTTTGGGGTTCGGGGTTGGGGGTTCGGGGTTGGGGGATAGGGTTAGGGTCTAGGGGTTAGGGGTTAGGGTCTAGGGTCTAGGGTTTAGGATTTCGGGGTTCGAGGTTAGGGGTTCGATGTTAGGGGTTACGGGTTAGGGTTTAGGGTAATGGGTTAGGGTCTGGGTCTGGGTCTGGGGGTTGAGGGATAGGGGTCAGGGTTAGGGGTAATGGGTTAGGGGTTAGGGTTCTCGGTAATGGGTTAGGGGTTTGGGGTTAGGAGTTGGGTCTGGGGCTATGGGTTAGGGTTTAGGGTCTAGGGTTTATGGTCTAGTGTTTTGGGGTTCGGGGTTAGGGGCTAGGGTTAGGATTTAGGGTTTTTTGGGTTAGGGTTAGGGTCAAGGTCTGGGTCTGGGGGTTGGGGGTTTGGGGTTTGGGTTAAGGGTTTGGGTTTAGGGTCTAGGGTTGAGGGTTGAGGGGTTAGGGGTAAGGGTTAGGGGTTAGGGGTTAGGGGTTAGGGTCTAGGATTTAGGGTTAGGGTCATGGGTTTATAGTTTCAGAGTTAGGGTTTCGGGGTTCGGGGTTAGTGGTTCGGTGTTCGGGTTTACTTCTTTCGAGGGTCCGGTTCGGGGTTGGGGGTTGAGGGTTGAGGGTTGAGGGTTAGGGTTGATGTTTCGACGTTCGGGGTTCGGGGTTTAGGGTTTACGGTTTAGGGGTTAGGGTTTTGGGGTTTGTGGTTGAGGTTTGAGGGTTCGGGATTCGGGGTTTAGGGTTTAGGGGTTTGGGTTTCGGTGTTTAGGCTTTCGGGGTTTGGGGTTCGGGTTAGGGGTTTGGGGTTATAGGTTAAGGTTTAGGGGTTTGGGGTTAGGTGTTGGGGTTAGGGTCTTGGGTCTGGGTCTGGGGTTTGGGGGTTCGGGGTTAGGGGTTTGGGGGTTCGGGGTTGGGGGTTCGATGTTAGGGGTTTTGAGTTAGTGGTTCGGGGTTAGGGTTGAGTGTTTGGGTTTAATGTTTTGGGTTTAGGGGTTAGGGGTTGGGGGTTAGGGGTTAGGGTTTAGGGGTTCGGGGTTAGGGTGGGTTTGGGTTTAGGGTTTAAGGGTTAGGGTTAGGGGTTAGGGTCTAGGGGTTAGGTGTTAGGGGTTAGGGTTTAGGCTCTAGGTTGTATGTTTTCTGGGTTCGAGGTTCGTGATTCAGGGATCGGGGTTCGGGGTTAGGTGTTCGGGATTAGGGGTTCTGGATTAGCGGTTAGGGATTAGGGTTAGCGTTTAGGGGTTAGGGGTTAGGGTCTGGGTCTGGGGGTTGGGGGTTGGGCATTTGGGGTTTGGGGTTGGGGGTTGGGGTTTTGGCGGTTGGAGGTTGGGGATTTGGGGTTCGGGGTTCTGGTTCGGGTTCGGGTTTGGGGTCGGGGGTTGAGGTTGAGGTTGAGGGTTTAGGGTAGAGGGTTGGGGGTTGGGGGTTCCCGTTCGGGGTTGGGGGTGGGGGGTTGGGGGTTGGGGTTTGGGGGTTGGGGTTTGTGGGGTTTGGGATTGGATGTTGGGATTTGGGGTTCGGTTTTGGTGTTTGGGGTTGAGAGTTGATGGTTCGGGGTTCGGGGTTTATGGTTTAGGAGTTTGGGTTTCAGGGTTTAGGGTTTTGGGATTAGGGTTTAGGAGTTTGGGGTTCGGGTTAGTGGTTAGTGTTTGGGGTTAGGGTCTTGGGTCTGGGTCTGGGGGTTGGGGGTATGGGGATTGGGGTTGGGTTGGTGGTTGGGGGGTTGGGGGTGAGGGTTTATGGTTAGGGCCTAGGGGTTAGGTGTTAGATTTTATGGTTTAGGGTTTCGGGGTTCTGGTTTCGGGGTTCCGGGTTCGGGGTTAGAGGTTTAGGGGTTAGGGTCTTGGGTCTGGGTCTGGGTTTTGGGGGTTTGTGGTTGGGAGTTTGGGGTTGGGGGTTGGGAGAATGGGGTTTGGGGGTTGTGGGTTAGGGGGTTCCAGGTTAGGGGTTCTTGTTAGGGGTTCGGGTTTAAGGGTTTGGGGTTATGGTTGATTTGGGTTTAGGGTTAAGGGGTTAGGGGTTAGGGTCTAGGGGTTAGGGTATAGGGGTTAGGGGTTAGGGGTTAGGGTTTAGGTGTTAGGGTTTCGAGGTTAGGGTTTTGGGGTTCGGGGTTCAGGTTTAGGAGTTCAGGATCAGGGGTTAGGGGTTAGCGTTTAGGGTTTAGGGGTTAGGGGTTAGGGTCTGGGTTTGGGGGTTGGGGGTTTAGGGTTGGGGGTTTGGGGATTGGGGGTTTGGGGTTCGGGGGTTCGGGTGCGGGGTTCAGGGTTCTGGGGTTTGGGGTTCGGGTTCGGGGGTTGAGGTTGAGGGTTGAGGGTTCGGGGTTCGGTGTTGGGGGTTAGGGTTTGGGGTTTGGGGGGTTGGGGGTTCGGTTTTGGGATTTGGCGTTGAGGGTTGAAGGTTGAGGGTTTGGGGTTAGGGTTTCGGGGTTCTAGGTTCGGGGTTAGGGGTTGGGGTTAGGGTCATGGGTCTGGGGGTTGGGGGTTGGGGGTTTGGGGAGGGGGGTTAGGGGTGGGAGTTTGGGGGTTCGGGGTTCAGGGTTCGTGTTTAGGGGTTTGGGATTAGGGTTGAGGGTTTGTGTTTAGGGTTTAGGGTTGAGGGTTTATGGGTTAGGGGTTATGTGTTAGGGTTTAGGGGTTAGGGTCAAGGGGTTAGGGGTTAGGGTCTAGGGGTACGTTCTAGGGGATATGGGTTAAGGGTTATGTTTTAGGGTAGGGTTTAGGGTTTAGGTTTCTGGTTAGGGGTTCGGGGTTAGGGGTTAGTTGTTAGGGGTTAGGGGTTAGGACATAGGGGTTAGGGTTTAGTGGTTAGGGTTTAGGGTTTAGGGGTTAGGGTCTGGGTCTGGGGGGTTGAGGGTTTGGGTCTGGGGATTCGGGGAATGGGGGTTGGGTTGGGTTGGGGGTTTGGGGTTAGGAGTTAGGGGTTAGGGGTTAGGGGTTAGGGTTTAGGGTTTAGGGTTTAGGGTTTAGGGGTTAGGGTCTGGGTCTGGCGGGTTGAGGGTTTGGGTGTGGGTCTAGGGGTTGGGTTTGGGGTTCGGGATTCGTGTTTAGCGGTTAGGGTTAGGGTTAGGGTCTAGGGGTTAGGGGTTAGTGTCTAGGGGTTAGGGTCTACGGTCTAGGGTCTAAGGTCTAGGGTTTCGGGGTTCGGGGTTTGGGGTTATGGGTTATGGATTAAGGTTTAGGTTTAGGTGTTAGGCTCGGGTGCAGGTGCAGGTGCAGGGGTTGAGGGTTTGGAGTGCAGGTGCAGGTTTGGGTGCAGGTGCAGGGTAGGGGGATAGGGTTTTGGGTTAGGGTTTATGGGTTCGGGGTTAGGGTTATTGGTTATGGGTTAGGGTTAGGGTTGGGGGTTAGGGTCTATGGGTTATGGTTTAGGGTCTAGGGTTTCGGGGTTCGAGGTTTGTGGTTGGGGGTTAAGGGTTAGGGGCAAGGGTTAGGGTTTACGGTTTACGGGTTAAGGGTTAGGATCTGGGTTTGGGTCTGGGGGTTTGGGGTTTGGGTCTGGGGGTTGGGGGTTAGGGTTTGGGAGTTGGGGGTTGGGGGTTTGGTGTTCGGGGTTCGGAATTCGGGGTTCGGGGTTTCGGGGTTCGGAATTCGGGGTCGCATTCAGGTTAGGGGTTTCATGGTTCAGGTTATAGGGTTGAGGGTTGTGGGTTGAGGGACTAGGGTTTAGGGTTGGGGTTTAGGGGTTCGGGGTCGTGTTAAGGGTATGTGCTTAGGGTTTAGGGTTGAGGGGTTAGGGTTTAGGGGTTAGGGTTTATGGGTTAGGGTCTAGGGGTTAGGGGTTAGTGTTTAGGGTCTAGGGTTAGGGTCAAGGGTTTATTTTTTTGGGGTTAGGGTTCCGGGGTTTGGGGTTAGGGTTTTGTGGTTCGGGGTTAGGGGTTCGAGGTTCGGGTTTCGGGGTTCAGGTTCGGGGTCGGGGGTTGAGGGTTGAGGGTTAGGGTTGAGGGTTCGGGGATCGGGCTTTAGGGGTTCGGGTTAGGGGTTAGGGGTTAGGTGTTGGGGTTAGGGTCTTGGGTCTGGGTCTGGGTCTGGGGGTTGGGGGTTTGGAGTTTGGGGTTTGGA
>CM061062.1:70359587-70395587 GCA_030762895.1 Sophora flavescens | reverse complement strand
CCTTCAAAAGGAGATTCAAGCAGTGGGCAGCACAAGGAGACCAAAAAATGGTTTCATATTTTTCATGCACCAATTTACCAGCAGCTACATAGTTAGATGCATTATCTGTCACTATATGAACAACATGTTCAACTCCAACCCATTCAATAACTTCGGAAAACATATTGCACAAAGTCGCGGCATCTTTCACAACATCCGATGCATCAATAGACTTCACAAATGCTATCCCTATGGAATAATAAAGTAGAAAGCTTATCAAATAAAAATTAAATGGACTATCAAGTTGATTAAGGAATCTCAAAATTTCACAAATGTTGTACCTTTAGGACAATAAACTAGAAAGTTTATCAACGTCCTTTGTCTTTGGTCAGTCCATCCATCAGCCATGATTGTACATCCACTCTTAGCCCAATTGGCTCGATGACTTTGCACAAGCAATTGACATTCTTTCTTGAAATCTCCCAACAAGTTAACCCGTAGATCATGATAAGACAGAACTTTATAACCGAGGTCAATAGCAGCAATTGCATCCGCAGCTTCTTGAAAATATGGTGACTTTGTTGCATAAAATGGAATTTTAGCATCAAAAAACCATCTAGCAATTGCCATCCCAGCTTTGTAACGTGCAGCCTTGCCAGATATTACACTTTTTATAGTTGGTTGAGAGCCAGGAGTTGTCCTTGGAGCAAAAGAACCACCAATTTGAACATCAGCTTTTCTTTTTCCTTTGTTGGGAGCAGAAACAGATGCAGTATTTGGGGAAGGTTGAACTTCTTGCACTTCCCCCTCATTACTACCATCATATGCATCATTGAGGTCGTTAGTCTTCTTTTTTTCTTTGATACCTTTCAATAACTCAATCATTTGGTGACGAACTTCGTGAGGAACTTTCTTACAAGAGCTTATTTGACCAGATATACCCGCAAGATGGTGCTTCATTCTGTTAATGCCTCCTCCTCTGTAACTTATTCCACAATGAATGCAAGTGTACACATTAGTTCTCCCTTCTTTTCTAAATGCAAAATGCTCCCAAGCAGGATCACTTTTCCCACGAAATGCAGTGGAGCCTTCACGATTCACCATGTGATGATTGTGTATTAGGGGCAATGGTAGATAAATTAGGAATATTTTCTTCATGAGCATTCCCACTTGGTAATTCCTACAATAGGAACATGTTCAGCGAAAAATTAAATTTTTTTTGCAGCAAGTCAACAACAAGCCAACAAGAAGAGTATCTTCCCATCAAATAAAACAAAACAAGAAAAAAAAGGAAAATCTATCTACTTCATAAATCTCCTATGGCTAGCAATAACATGGACGTTTCATTTCTCAAGTGGGTTTCTCTTGTTTGTTCTGTGGATTCATTGTTCAAAATGAAACTTCTAAGAATGACTTGGATTGGTTTAACTTACAGATTGAGACAAGCCTTGTGATGCATTATAGACTTTCCTGCCTATAATTATTCTGGCCATTTATTGTTCTAGAGAAAGAGTGCTTGACATATACTCCCTTGGGGTTGGGGCCACACTCTATGAATCATATTATCATTCTAGATTAGTTTAGTCATATACATATTCGGATATGTTTGTGGCATACCCAAAAATAATGGTAACGGTGGGTGAAGGAAAATGCATAGTGTGCAATCATCATTGAACAAGTATTTTTGGAGAATACAAAACTTGGAGAAGAAGAGTAACATATTACATACCTGGTTCGAGTTCGACATTGGACTATTGGAGAACGCAGGGAGGACGCAGTAACCTCGCCGGAGAACGCAGGGACATGAGAACGCAGGGAGAATGCAGCAACCTCGCCGGAGAACGCAGGGACGTGACTACGTGAGGCGAACTGGCGATGGCGAAGGCGAACAGGGAAGAAGAGGCAGCCAGGCAGGTTCGGTTTAGCAGAGACAGGAAGGGTCGAAGGGGAAGAGATGAGTCTGAGAACTGAGATTGTGAAAGACTGAAACCCTTAAAATTTAGGGTTGGAAACGGCGTCGTTCTGCATATTTCGAGAACCGGACCAGACCGGTCCGTAACCGGTTTTAGCCGGTTTAGCCGGTTTTTAACCGGTTCACCGGTTTTTTAGCCGGTTCACCATAGGGCCGATTTTGCCATCTGACCGGACCGGCCAAGGTCCTGGTTCCCGGTCGGACCGGCCGGTCCGGTCCGGTTTTTAAAACCTTGGTTGTTATTCAAGGCTGAGGTTGAGATAGCTAGATTAGGGGGTTTACATCAAACATATTTGCGGCTGGATTGTTTTTTTTTTTAAAGGCACGGCTGGATTGTTAATTGTGCGCAAGCGCAACATTATGGCAGTCAAATACATATTATTGTTGTCATAAATAAATTACATACATATTAACTATTACGATGATAACAAATAATAAAATTATCAGCAATGCTAATGTTAATTGCTCCATAAAATACACACTTATATGGTATAAGTTCTGCCTGTCAACCAACTGAGGTTGGCGTGAGTGGTTAAAGACCTCTCGCCCCTTAACCAATGTCTCGGGTTCGAGCCTTGGGTATGGAAAAACCTCAGCTGGGAGGGTTGTCACCCATCGATGTGCCAAACAAACTCCCGCGGGAGATTAGTCCCCGTCTCAGGTTGGCTTGGCTGGCGGTGAGATATTCATCGAAGTAAATCGAAAAAAAAAGTTCTGCTTGTCCAATTACTTCTTCGCTATAAAGCTTTTCATGGATCCTTTCACGCCCATTTTGAAACCACATGGGATTAGAATTCCAACCATCATTATCATCTTTCCAACAGGGGCTCAAAACTATTCGCTCAAGTTTGTGGGCATATTTTAGATCATTCATAACAAACCCAATTTCATACCAATTACCAACACAACCTCCCATTTCAATTACTTTGACCTCCTAATGAGAGAATATTTCAACATCCTTAATATCATTTTGATTTTCAACGACCTTTGGACTTGTGACATGAAAAAAGTAAAATCATAATATGAATGGTGGTGAAAGCTTCCAAACTTGTACTAATGAATACAAACCAATTTTTTTATAGGCAAATGTTAGTAGTTAGTTGTTATTTCCAATCTCCACCATTCATTTTATATTAATCCAATGTTCTACATTAATTCATTAAAGAAGTTATCTAAATTTCATTGAATTATAATAAAATCAGTGGTGGGGATTGAGGATAATGTTGTTTTGGCTTCAAAGACTCGAGGAGGGGGGGGGGGGGGTGAATTGAGTTTTCAAAAATTCTTCCTTTTCAAAAACTTTACTTTTCAAGTCAGAGTTGCCTCAGGATCTTTTATAAAAACAGTGAAGGGCTTTTTATGAAATCTTGAATAGAAGGTGATGAGGTGAATCAGTTCAGAAAGATAAATCAGTGCTTCTGTCACTTGTGTGGACGAGCGTTTCTGTTCCTTTAGTGATTGAATCAAACAGTTATTGAATCAAACAGGAAGAAGTTCAGTTTCAAAACTCAGTAATAACAAAATACGAAAACTGATTAAACCTTTAAAGATTAAGAACAAGTTATGCAAGTTTCAGATACAAGCATTAACAATCAAGAACAAACTTGCAGGTTTCAGTTTCAGTGATTAAGAAACAGAAATTAAGCTATTTGAATTTGATCACATATAATGCAAGATTCAATTCAAATATTAATCCTTGAGAATAGAATTGAATACACAGTTATTATTACAGTTTACTCAAAGTTCAATACTGATTATGCAGATCAAGAACTGATATCAATTGAAAACTGATGAGTGTGATTTCACCTCATCTTTGTTTATCCTTTTGCATGCATTTTCATGTAGTTTAGGCATATTTAATTTGATTTTTGTTAATTTTCCTTTGGAACGGGTAAGACGGTTTTCGTGGTGTTGTTTTGCAGAAATCAAGGGTAAAATGCTCAAGATCAACCATGATGGAGTTTGGATGAAGATGGGGCTTGAAAAGTGAAGAAAATGAGCCAAACAGAGCCCATCACGGCCTAGCCGTGATGACCATCACGGCCTAGCCGTGATGACCATCACGGCCATGATCGAGCAAAACTGAAAAGGATGAAAGACTGAAGTCAGAACCGGTCACGGCCTAGCCGTGATGACCATGACGGCCATGACCTTTCACCCCCACAAGTCAGAATCTGTCACGGCCTAGACGTAATTCCTATCACGGCCGTGACAGGCAAAAATTGAAGTTTCACGATGCAAAAGTACTCTCGCCTCGCGAGAATTTGAAAATTATAGAAGTGCCCGAGGCAGAAGCCGTCACGGCCTGGCCGTGATGGCCATCACGGCCGTGACGCGCATTACTTGGACCTGAAGCAATTGAGTTGGATCAGAATTTGAGTTAGATTGAGATTCAAACTTCCCAAATCTATAAATAAGGACCCAGGCAGAGGCAGAAGAGGACACTTGGCTGCTACCACTTAGGCTAATCTTTAGGATCTCTCTTCTTCTCCTCCTCTTCTTCTCTTATTTTCTGTTTTTATGTTATTTGTAATCAAGCTTGTTGTCACCATGACAAGGCTTGAGTAGTAGCTTAGTTTCTAGGGATTGGGGTCATGCCCGAGAACTGATTTATGTTGTTAATTTGATGTAATATCTTTGTTAATTTCGATTTTGTTTTAGATCTGATTTCTAGTGTTTGAATCACTCGTAAATTCGGTGGCCACTTGTTTGCGTGTCATAGGCATTCTAAGGAGGAACCTAGCGGTGAACTTAGGTGTCAGATCTATAGAGTCAGACTTAGGACTGAAATCACGAGAGTTAGAAGCCGTCCTTCGAGGATCAACGAGTTGTCACGAAACGCAAAGGGTCCAATCTGAATTCGAATACCACGAGAGTAGGGGTTGGTTCAATTGGGCACGGTTTTTGTAACCCGAGAGGGAGCTTAAACTATTAGAGGATAAACTCGCCTTCAAGGTAATTTCGATAATTAACAAGGGTAAATCAGATTAGTAACATAAACAGCCTCGTAGGTAACCCAAATCCCTAGGAATCCATTTAGATCCAAAAACCACAAATAGATTTGTTTTCTGTTTTATTTATCTCTTAATTCAAACCTTTTCAAAATATAAATCCTTTTTATACAGTCCAGATTTACTAATTTAATGATTAGTTGCGATTCGAGATCACAGTCTCTGTGGGATCGATATCTTTTATTACTTGGTGACTATCCGGTACACTTGTCGGGATCGTACGTGCGCTCGCACGACGCACATCAAAAACTTAGAACATCAAGATCACAGTTATATGCGCAAGACAGAAATTAAAGAGTTATACCACACAACCAGATTTATCCTGGTTCAGTCACCACCACTGTGACCTACATGAAATAGACAAGTATAAACACGAGAAGGGGGGCGGGGGTTGAATTGTGTTTATCAGAATTTAAGCAAAGTTGAAATCTTTTCGTAAACAGAAGCTAGATTTGGACGAGTGAAAGAATATAGGATGGACGGGTGACTTTTGCAAACACACCACTTGATAGAAGTAAGAAAACTAAAGCAATTAAAGAGTTTAAGGAAAGAGAGATTGACACAGTTTTTTTATCCTGGTTCACTCTTCAAAACAAAGAGCTACGTCCAGTCCTTGGCAGTACCAAGATTTATCCACTATAACTGATCAGGTTACAAACTCAAGTATTGTTTGCACACCTAGCCTCTTCAGGCTCAAGACAAGTATTGTTTGCACACCTAGCCTCTTCAGGCTCAAAGACAAGTATTCTTTGCACACTTACCCTCTTCAGGCTCACTCAGGTTTGTTTGAGAGATTTGGTTTGTAATGAATACAACTTAGACAGACAGAACTTTCACTAACACTCAGAGAGTGGTTTAAATGTAAAGCTTAGGAAAGTCTGCGTAATAACTTCAAATGATTGAAGAATAAAGAATGAAAGAATGAAGAAATTAATGCGCAGAGTAATGGCTTTTTAATGCAATGTGTATTCTCCCTTCTTCATCTTCAATGACTTCTGTATTTATGGTCTTCAACCATTTAGGATCCGTTAGAGACATTCCCTCAGATGTTGGCTTCAAGAAGAACTTCATTAAATGCAATAGAGTCGTTCTGGGCAACCATTAATGCAATAGAGTAGTTCTAGGCAGCCATTAATACAATAGAGTCGTTGGTTGTACTCTAACCTGAAGGATCATGGCTTTATGCATCATGATACAGCCATATCAGAGTTGTGCAGAGAGCTTTTTGTATTTTGCTGAGCACACTTCCCTTTTCGTGGAAGGACCAGAGGTACTAGGGAATAAAGCATGTTGGAAGCATTCTTCAACTGGTCTTTCGTTCTGATTATCCAAGGTTGCTTGAGAGAGTAACTTCTGACTTTTCTTGATAATCGTGAAACTGAGTAGGAGAGAAGGCTTCAAGTCTCTTTCTGGTTCTTGAAATACGATTCTGATAATCCTTATAGAATTCGCGTCTATAGGATAAGTGCTTCCATCTTGAAAATAACCACGTCTATCTAGACATTTGAGTTTTCATTCAGGCTAGTAGACGATCTCCATATTAAGGACTCAGCAAGTTCAAAGACTAGTGTGGACGAGTGCTTCTGTCACCTTTAGTGGACGAGCACTTCTGTTACTTTAGTGGACGAGAGCCTCTGTTACTTTAGTGGACGAGAGTCTCTGTTACTTTAGTGGACGAGAGCCTCTGTTACTTCAGTAGACGGGAGCCTCTGTTACTTCAGTAGACGAGAGCCTCTGTTACTTCAGTAGACTGGAGCCTCTGTTACTTCAGTAGACGAGAGCCTCTGTTACATAAGCCACATCATTGGTCGGGCCATTCTGATTCCTTAATGGACGAGCTCCATCTGCCACGTCATTGGTCAAGCCATTCTGATACTTTAATGGACGAGCTCTGTTTGCCACGTCAATGGTCGAGCCATTCTGATTCCTTAATGGACGAGCTATTCTGATACTTTAATGGACGAGCTATTCTGATACCTTTATGGACGAGCTCCATCTGCCACGTCATTGGACGGACCGTTCTGATACCTTAAGTAGATGAGCGCCTCTGTCACTTTAGTAGATGCTGGCTTTTATCACTTTAGTGGACGCAAGTTTCTATCTCCTGCGTTTTGGACGTGCGCTTCAATCACTACAGTGTTGGACGTTTGTTTCAATCACTTGTGTGGTGGACGTGAGCTTCTATCACTACACTGTTGGACGTGGGCTTCTATTGCTTGTGTTGGACGTACGTTTCAATTACTTGCGTTGGACGGATGATTCTCTTATTTAATCTGCACACTTGATAGACAGGCTAGCAACCAATATGAAGGTTCATTAAATCATTAACCAATGTTTAGTTCTCATCAAAACTTAGAGAAATGCACATCAGACATTTTAGAGACTTAACACTACATCCAGTCCCCACTCCACCTGTGGGTTTTCACACACTAACACAACAAGCTTTAGCCAGGTAGCTTGAAAAACCTTTACACCACAGAGCACTCCTTCACCTCGAGATACCACACTCTTGTGAAGAGCCTCAATGTTCTTCCTTAGGGATACCTCACACTAATCACAGAGAGAGACTCCCTCTCTCTTTACAATCAATAGAACGAAAAGATTGATTCCTAAACTCTCAATAGTCAGATATACAAATTGAAGTTCTTATGATAATTGAAACACTCTTTTCCACAATAAGCTCAAGAAAGATGATGAATGATTTTCACAATTGATCTCTCAAATTGATTTCGTGTAATTATGATATGTTTGATATATGTCAAAGTGTTCCTTTGATCCCGCTATGTATAAGAAACAAGTTATAGCCGTTGGGATCAATTAAAACAGATTTGGGTCTGATAACAGAATCTGTTTTCTTGATTCGGATTCTTGAACAGGGGTTGAATACATGGTTGTATTAACCAATTTCATACTGATAGTTCTGATAGTTTCTCAAAATCTTGAACTTGGTTAATCCATCAGTACACCCATTCAATACATCTATGTATTGAATCAAGAACCTTAAATTCATTTGTCAGTTACAGTATCGGACATACATCCATTGATTACATGGTTGTACCTGACAAATAATTTTCTTATTTCCAAAAATCATTTTCATTAAAAAAAAACTTATTCCTTTTAATGCAGGTTATGAAAATTGATTTTCTTCATGCATCTTTTTAGTTGAGCTATTTTGTGACTAAGAGATTTCTTTCTCTTACAAATCATATAAGACTTAAATCTAAAATTCTCCTTTAAGCTTGGTCTTGATGATCCTTTGATCTTTGACTTTGCTCTTTTGATTTCTACATGCAACTCCTTGATTCCTTCAAGTTCTTCCTTGAATATTTTCCTTGAATTTGCTTAATGAACTTGTTGATCACTGCTTGATACATGTCTTTGAAATTTGACACTGAAACACTTGAACACACATTAAATTGTATTTGTCATATATCAAAATCTCTAAGTCATTGAGTCTTACAAACTCCCCCTTTTTTATTATGACAAATCTTCTAACAAATTATAAGATCAGAGTATAAGTGTAGCAGAAGCTAAGTGTTTTTGACAGATTTATATCATGGTATCAGAGTAGAAGTATATCAGAGCAAAAAAAAATTATCAGAGCAGAAATTTGATTTACTCCCCATTAATCATGTAAGCTTATAAGCTCCCCCTCAACATATGCATGTATAATTTGTTATTATCCACTTTCTCTATACCATACTTTTTCCTCCCCCTTTTGGCATTATCAAAAAGGTAAAGAAAAGAAACATTCAAAGCAATAGAGAAGGCAAGCATTTAATCATTCAAACATAGCATATAAAATTGTTCATGATAAGTGCAGGGACAAATCAAAAAAGCACGTCCATCTAAAATTTTCCTTTTGAAAATAAGCGCGTCCATCTAAAATTGTTCCTTTTGAAAATAAGCGCGTCCATCTTGCCACGTCAGCAGATGGAAGTACTAAAACACAAAGTAACCTAGTAGACGAGCTCCATATGCCACGTCATTGGACGGAGCTTCTCAAGTCCAAAGACTTGTGTGGACGAGCAGAATTAGAATCTTGTGTATTCTGAGTTTATCAGATTAAAAACACAGGGGATCCATTCCTGATCAAATCTATTTCTTTTGAAACTCTCTTCTAATCATTCACAGATATTCCAAATCAAATCATACAAGAATCAGAGCATATTTACACAAAGATACAGTCATATAAACAGTTTCTTTAGAGATTAGATATAGGATTGATCAATTATGCCCAATTCTCTTCTAATGAAAAAGAAGCTTTCCTTGTTCAAGGGCTTGGTAAAAATATCAGCAAGTGGTTTAGTTGTATCAACATATTCAATCTCAATTTCTCTACTTTGAATAAAAGTTCTTATGATAGAGATCATGTTCAAAGTTAATTGTTGCATAACAAGCAAAACAAATCATTTAAGGCTTGCTCAATTTTCTTGGATTCAATTTGTGAAACAAAAGCAATATGATTATTCCAAGATCGATCAAATAACTTTAATACAACAATGTAGACATATTATACAATGACATATATGTCAACACAAAGATTCACAATCATACATTAATAATGATAATTAGAAAACATATTCAATCAATATTATTTCTTTATTGTTACCCATTTTGTGTTTGGTGAAGGCTCTATGTCATGATTCCAATTTTTGCTCTTGACCTTCCACCACACCTACAAAACAGAATTTCATGTTTGTGCTATAGGTACCCAAATCTTTTTGAGTCCTTTTGAGTTAGTTGTAGCAATAGTTCCTTTAGGAACCCATATATACTTCGATTTATTGTATGCTGATTTTCTGTATTGACATGTAGAAGCTGTGCGACCTTTTCTAGCACAAAAGTTGCATTTAACAAATGGTGTGTTTGATGTCTTAGGTGCAGCGAAAAATTTCTTGAAAGATTTCTCATGTATCTTAGGTTCATAGCCTATTCCAGCCTTATCAAAACACACTTTTGCTGTCCTAATAAAAAATTCAAGTTATCTCTACCATTTGTGAACTTGGCTAAGTCATTTTTTCAGTTTTTCAACTTCTTTAGTCAATGTACAACACTTAGAACAATTAGAGCTAGATGCAATCAAGACCTTATTCCTAGCTTCTAGTTCTCTTTCTTTCATTTTTAAGCATGCATAATCATCACATTGTTTAGCAATTATTTTTATAGATGAGACAAGTTGTTTAGCAATCTTAAGATATTCAGCATGTAACTCATCAAATGCATCTTGCAATTCATCAAAAGTAGGTTGTGAATCAGAATTTACCTTACTCTGTGAATCACTGTTATTGCTGGCCATCAAGCACAAGTTTGCCTCCTCAGATTCAGATTCTTCAGTGGAATCTACATCATTATCATCCCAAGCAATGTAGGCCTTTCTTGGCTTTCTCCACTTCTTGTCCTTTGAGTCAAACTTTTCTGTTTTGTCCTTCTTTTGCAGTTTTAGACAGTCAAGCTTCATGTGGCCAATCTTTCCACATTCATAGCATGTGATGCTGTTGGAAGAGTTGTCACCTTTTCTGAAATTTCTCCTTTGAGAAGTGCATGGATTTCTTTTGAAGTTGCCTTTCTTATTTAGGAACTTCTTGAATTTTCTAACTAGCATTCCCATCTCTTCTTCAGATTATGCCTCTTGTGCTGAATCATTATCATCACTATCTTCTACTTCTCTGACTTGTGATTTCAGAGCCAATCCCTTTTTCTTTTTGTCAGTTTCTTCATTCTCATTTAGTCTGTTCAACTCCAATTCATGCTCTTGTAGTTTTCCAAAGAGCGCTGCAATTAACATTGTTGAAAGGTCTTTGGATTCTGAAATTGCAGTTACTTTAGGTTGCCATTCTCTTGCTAGGCATATCTTGACTTTGTTTACTTGATCTTCATTGGAGATTGTCTTTCCAAGTGCAGCCAATTGATCCACAATGTGTGAGAATCACATTTGCATAACCTCCATTGGTTCTCCTCGATTCATGCGAAATAACTCATATTCATGTGTGAGTGTGTTCAGTCTTGCTCTTTTGACATATGTGGTTCCTTCATGTGCTACTTGCAATGTATCCCACATCTCCTTTGCTGATTTGCAATTTGAGACCCTGAAAAACTCATCACGGCTTAAAGCAGATGTTATAATATTCTTAGCACGTGCATTATATTGAACTAGTTTCTTATCATCCTCATTCCATTCAGTTTTAGGCTTATTTCTTGGAGCACCATTAGCATCTACAGTAGAGGGGACAAATGGTCCATTTTCTACTGCATCCCATATGTCAACACATGCTGCCTCAAGAAAGATTACCATTCTTTCCTTCCAATTGATATACTCAGATCCCACTACTAGAAATCCATCTTTTTCGGACGGATTTTCGGACGGATTTCGGACGGAATTCGGACGGATTTCGGACGGATAATTCATTTCGGACGGATTTCGGACGGAATGGCATCCGTCCGAAAAAGTCCCGTGGGAAATTAGAAAATCCGTCCCAAATTCCGTCCGAAAATATTTACGGACGGATTTCGGACGGATTTCGGACAACGTGGAAATCCGGACTGTGGTTATTTTTCGGACGGATTTCGGACGGATTTATTTTTGTTTTCGGACGGATTTCGGACGGATTCTGTGATTTTGTTGGTTATTTTTCGGACGGATTTCGGACGGAATTTTTTTATTTTCGGACGGATTTCGGACGGATGCTGTGATTTTGTTGGTTATTTTTCGGACGGATTTCGGACGGAATTTTTTTATTTTCGGACGGATTTCGGACGGATGCTGTGATTTTGTTGGTTATTTTTCGGACGGATTTATTTTTGTTTTCGGACGGATTTCGGACAGATGCTATGATTTTGTTGGTTATTTTTCGGACGGATTTATTTTTGTTTTCGGACGGATTTGGGACGAATTTCCCACGGAAGAATGAAAAGTCAGAATCTGTCACGGCCAGGCCGTGATACCCATCACGGCCGTGACAGACCATTTAGTGAAGCAACATTCAAGGCAAAAGCTGTCACGACCATGCCGTGATGCCCATCACGACCGTGACAGATCACTTCACTTACATTACAGTTTCACTATCTATGCGAATTATATGGCACCGATCACTAACATTTGCAGTTTCACATTCAATCACAAAATCATGAATTTGACTATTGTTACAAAATACAGTCTTGGTCCTATACAACTTCTAAAAATCAAATACCAATTGCTGCATGCAATCCAAAAGTCATGACTTAAAAACTATCAGAAGATAAAACCACTGTGAACTGTGAAAGTCATGTAATGAACCAAAAAGTTGAGGAATCTGAGAATCCAGCCTCTCCAAATTTGCTGACATTTTTCCTTTAGATGTAGAATGACCTGCATCAATGGAGATGCCCCCACGATACACCTGAAAGATTTATATCCAACAATTCAGTAAAAGAATGAACATTTCCATCAACCAAGCAAGTCAATTAATTAACAAACAGAAATAAGTGCACACATGTGTTCAACTGTACTCTAGAACCCCAAAAGAACTGAGCCGAGAAAGAAGCCCATGTGATCTATACTGTTTAGTATAGCCGTCGAGCAAATATACATGCTACGGATCAAGTAAGATCGATGGTACTTCCAATAGTTGGAAAGTGCAATCTAATTGTTTATCAATTAAAAAGTGCTAAATGCTTAGGACATATTTTATCTGCACAAGATTGTTAATGACCAAAAAGCATAATTAGAAGGCTATTTATTAATTATTGGCATTTAAATTGATGCGACTAGCGAGAAAGTACAAATAATAAAAATTATCAAGAGATTTTTCCAACAAACCCTCAAATTGTTTGGATCTTTATTGCTAGCAAACCCTCAAATTGTTTGAATCTTTATCTAACTCATGTCCGTTCATAATTCCTAGGCCTAAGCATACACTACACTTTAGTTCAAAGGATAGTCAAATGTTGAGGCTAAACAAAAAAAATCTGCAATGCACAAGAGTATTAGGATAGCCAAAAGAACCAACATTATTTCCACTACACACACACAAAACAAACGACACACAAACAATCAATATTGGAATCTTTAAATTTGATAAAGATTAAAGAACAGAAGATTCGGTGAATAAGAGAGAAAAGGTTGAAACAGGTAAGTTGCACTGAATATAACAAACATTATCCAATGATAATGAATCTTCAAATAGTACAAAACATATCGTGAGTAAAAACATGGCCTTGAATGTACACTACATATTGCAACTCATACAAGGCAAGCAACTAAAACTAAATCATGTCCCCCAATAACATAAAGTACACCCAGCATCTCCCAGCAGATATTTATAAAATTTACATTCTTATAACCTAATTCATCAGCAAAAACTATTTCCACAAAAGGAGGATGAAATTCTCAGAATACCTGTATAGTGAATTTTATTTAAGCTTCCAAAATGAACTAAAGCATCTAAAGACAATTCACTCTTAGCTTAACAGGATAAAATTATTTATACAACAACATAATAGGGTAAATGGTGAAACTTTAAATGGACATTCACTGTTTTTTTTTTTTCACAATATAGACCAGTAATCTAACACGTAAAGAATGAAAACCTCTTATTTTTGAAATATCAAACACACATGGTTAGATATGGCAGAAAGAATGAAAGAGAGAATTAGAGAAAGGTAGTGTGAGGATGAAGGAACAACATACACTGTTGTCAGGTCTTTCAAATTTGTAATCCATGAAGGAATAAAATCAGAAGAAGTGAAACTATTGTTGTTCATATCCCTGTAAATAATTTCCAATAAAATATACAAATTAAAATCATTGTATTATGCATTATACAATAAGAGTATCACTTTTTTACTACTTACACATAGGTGAGACTATTCATTCCAAAGAAGATCATTAAGAGAGGTATTGAACTGGTTGTGAGATAAGTACCTGCAAAAATATAGTCAATGCCTTCCCTCAGCAGAATTGATTGTTCAGGAAAACACATCCAATTTTTACAGATAAACAAATATGAAGCTTAATAGGCATGTTTCTTTAGTGACTGTATTAATGAAGCTTACACGTGTTCTAGAATCATACTGGAGTTGAAAAGTTTTGCTGGTATTTGACCAGAGAGCTTATTTTTCCCCATATGACTGCAAAAAAATGGAGATATAGTCTTGGATCATTCAATGAACTGGAAATTATGCAGTCAATCTTATTAGTGCAATAATATCAAGTTATCAACTGAAAACTGAGAATGAGAGTGGTATAAAAATATAGGATAGTGCACCATAGAATGCACCTTGAATCATATTGACAATTAACTAAAAAGAACATGTGTAATTAATTAACTAAATTGTTCAGACACCTCGGTAAATATATCCACCCAGTTCTCCAAAGTCGGCATCAAATGTTAGTTAATTCTTACCACCCAGTTCTTCAAGGCTGCTTTGCTAATTTCCCCACTATCAGAATCTCCATCAAAGAGATTTAAGGCTTTTAAAGCTTCATCTTCTTGCATAAAACGCATCAAGTCATCCAGCTGTATACGCCTACAAAAATAAAGTAATGAGATGTCAGAGAGAGGAATAGAGTAATAAACAATGGCAAACTTATCATTCAATTAAAAATAGTGCATATTACATAAAAAGAAATAGGAACATAAAAACCATAACAGAATGGATCATAAAACTTGCAATTATCATAATTTGTAAGGAACATATTAATGGATCATATCTACTCCATCAAGCAAGCATAGCCGTGTCCCAACGTCTCAGAGAGTAAATCCAACAACACGCAACAACTAGAAATCAAGAAATTAATTACACATGATCAAACATACATTCTAACTTTATCTAAACACTAAATCATAATTAATTTCACAAAAACATACCCAAATTCAAATAAAATTAAATTGGGGGTTTAGGGCTCCTTATTACAATGTAGGGAAAACTCATTTTAATTAAAGAATAATGAAATTGGTTTAGGGAAACACAAATTCACAGTCCTAATTTCATAAAACAAGCTTTAATCTTAAGATTAAAATCTGAAATCAGAGGGTTAGGGTTAGGGTTTCAAAATCAATTTGGGGGTTTTGAATCTAGAAGAGATGAGAGGGTTTTGACTCACCCAAGCTTGAAGACAACTTGGAGGTGGTGCTGTGGTGCTCCTCGCGGCGGCGGACGCGATTCCGGCGAGGTGGCAGTGGCGGTTCGAGGTGGTTCTACATCAACCATGGTAAAAAGAGATGAAAGAAATCATAGGAGAAGGAGAAATGAAGATCTAACACTCTAGGGTGGTGAAACCACCATGAACGGCGCTTACCATGGCGAGGCGACGGCGGTTCGACGCAGGACACGGCGGTGGCACGACGCGACGCGGCCGTCTCCTCTTCGCGGCACCGAGCGGTGGCAACGGCTGTCCAAGGGTGCGCGTCTGGTTGTGGAGAGGAGAAGGAAGATGAAGTTGAGGGAGAAAGGGAGAAATCAGCAAAGAGAGAAAGAAAGAACGAGAAAAGAAAGAAGAAGAAAAAGAAAGAAAGAGAAAAGGAGAAAAAGAAGGAAAGAAGGAAAGAGAAAAAGAAAAAGCAGAGAAGAAAAGAAAAAGTGAGGGAGAGGCGTCGAGAGAGAGCGGGAAAAGTGAGAAAGTTGGGTTTTAAGTTAATTAATTAGTAATAGGTACAAAATGAGTGATAAAATATTAAGCCTAAAGTAAACATGTTTTTATTTTTTGGAATCTAAAAATAAAGATTGATAAAGATATGATTTTGAAATTCAAATTAGAGTAAAGATTAATAGTTGAACTGATCAACTAAGAAAATACTCAGTCCAAAATTTAATCTCCGATTGATGTCAAACCAGTTTATTTTCAACTCTAAAATTAAATAGAATAGGAATATGAAAATGTTTTTCTCTTAATCATATTATTTAAAATATTTTTCTGTACTGATATAATAGTGACAATAACGTTATTATTGTCTAGTAAACATGCATTTACTGAAATAAGTCCGTGCTAACGTACCTAATAAAATAATTTGAAGAGAGTAATTTAATTACTCAAACTAAACCACATAACATAATAAACATAAACATCCAAATAAAAATAATTAATCCTAGGTGTAAAAACTAGGCTGTTACATATGATTTCAAAATTCAAATTAGAGTAAAGATTAATAGTTGAACTCGATCAACTAAGAAAATACTCGGTCCAAAATTTAATATCCGATTAATGTCAAATCAGTTTATTTTCAACTCTAAAATTAAATAGGATGAAAATATGAAAATGTTTTTCTCTTAATCATATTATTTAAAATATTTTTCTGTATGGTAATAATAGTGACAATAACAAATTATTGTCTAGTAAGCGTGCATTTACTGAAATAAGTCAGTGCTAATGCACCCAATAAAATAATTTGAAGAGAGTAATTTAATTACTCAAACTAAACCACATAACAAAATAAACATAAAGATTAATAGTTGACCTAAAAAGTCAAATTGGGCTCTATTAGGATCAAACCAGTCCATTTGGGCTCCATTAGGATCAAAGAAGTACAAATTGGCCCAATTAGGTCGTATATGACCTAAAAAGTCGATTTGGGCTCTATTAGAATCAAACAAGTCCATTTAGGCTTCATTAGGACCATAGAAGTTCAATTGGGCCGATCGGGGCAATTGGCCCGATTAGGTCCTAACAAGTCAAATTGGGCTCTATTAGGATCAAACCAGTCCATTTGGGCTCCATTAGGGTCAAAGAAGTACAAATTGGCCCAGTTAGGTCGTATATGACCTAAAAAGTCGATTTGGGCTCTATTAGGATCAAACAAGTCCATTTAGGCTTCATTAGGACCATAGAAGTTCAATTGGGCCGATCGGGGCAATTGGCCAATTAGGTCCTAACAAGTCAAATTGGGCTCTATTAGGATCAAACCAGTCCATTAGAGCTCCATTAGGGTCAAAGAAGTACAAATTGGCCCAGTTAGGTCGTATATGACCTAAAAAGTCGATTTGGACTCTATTAGGATCAAACAAGTCCATTTAGGCTTCATTAGCACCAAAGAAGTTCAATTGGGCCGATCGGGGCAATTGGCCCAATTAGGTTATCACAAGTCAATTTGGGCTCTATTAGGATCAAACCAGTCCATTTGGGCTCCATTAGGATCAAAGAAGTACAAATTGGCCCAGTAGGGGTGTTCATCAACCGATCCAATCCAATGCCAACCGCACTAACCGAACCGAAAAACCGACAACCGAAATAACCGAAAACCGAAATAACCGCAAACCGAAAAAGACCGAAAATTTTCATTGGATTGGATCGGATTTCGGATCCTATATGTAAAACCGATCCAATCCAAACCAAACCGAAATTATTTAGTTCAATGAAAATAATTTGATATTTATATTATAAAAGTAATTATTAGTCTTTATATTTTTATAAGTTGTCATCTAGTCCTTATATTAGAGAGTTTAATTGGTATGTAAATGTAATGTTAGTGTAAAAACTTTTACATTGTTAACCAATTATAAATCATGTTATGAGTGACTTTTAATATATTTAGGATAATAATCAAACATTTATAATGATTTAACATTTATAATTAGGATCAAACAATTGTACTTCTTGTTTACTTTACTTCATAAATCTTGTAAGAAATATAAATCTTATTTAATTCACTTCATAAATCTTGTTTACTTTTAAATTTATTAAGATCAAATATTTTAATCATATTTATAAGATAAATTATTTAATATTTTTTCAAGGATAATATAAGATAAATCAAGGAAATATACAAAATAACACAATCCGTCCGAAATTTTCGGACGGATTTCGGACGGATCAAGGAAAATATAAGAATTAACGAAATCTATCCGAAATCCGTCTGAAAATTTCGGACGGATTTCGGACGGATCAAGGGAAATATAAAAAATAACACAATCCGTCCGAAATCCGTCCGAAAATTTCGGACGGATTTCGGACGGATAATGGAAAATATATGAATTAACGGAATCCGTCCGAAATCCGTCCGAAAATATTTCGGATGGATCAAGGAAAATATATGAATTAACACAATCCGTCCGAAATCCGTCCGAAAATTTCGGACGGATTTCGGACGGATCAAGGAAAATATACAAAATAACACAATCCGTCCGAAATCCGTCCGAAAATTTCGGACGGATTTCAGACGGATCAAGGAAAATATATGAATTAATGAAATCCGTCCGAAATCCGTCCGAAATTTTCGGACGGATTTTGACGGATCAAGGGAAATATAAAAAATAACACAATCCGTCAAATCCGTCCGAATATTTGACGGATTTTGATCGATCAAGGAAAATATATGAATTAACGACATCCGTCCGAAATCCGTCCGAATATTTGGACGGATTTCTGACGGATAATGGAAAATATATGAATTAACGAAATTCGTCAAAATCCGTCCGAAATTTTTTGGACGGATTTTGACGGATCAAGGAAAATATAAAAAATAACACAATCCGTCCGAAATCCGTCCGAATATTTCGGACGGATTTTGACGGATAATGGAAAATATATGAATTAACGGAATCCGTCGAAATCCGTCCGAAAATTTTCGGACGGATTTTGGACGGATCAAGGAAAATATAAGAATTAATGGGATCCGTCAAATCCGTCCGAAAATTTCGGACGGATTTCAGACGGATCAAGGAAAATATTACAATCCGTCCGAAATCCGTCCGAAATTTCGGACGGATTTGGGACGGATCAAGAATAATATAAGAATTAACGAATCCGTCCGAAATCCGTCTGAAATTTCGGACGGATTTCGGACGGATCATGGAAAATATAAGAATTAACGAAATCCGTCCGAAATCCGTCCGAAATTTTCGGGAAATTTCGGACGGAACCATTTCCGTCCGAAAATTCCGTCCGAAAAATCCATTTTTCTAGTAGTGTCCATTGAAGGCAGGAGGGCGTGCAAGGGAATCCCCTTCATTCAAACAGTCATTGGAAGCCATACTCTTATAGCTGTTAAGCCAAACTTGAGAGTTTAGCTCTGATGCCAATTGTTGTTTTGGCTTCAAAGACTCAAGAGGGGGGGGGGGGGGGGGGGGGAATTCAGTTTTCAAAAATTCTTCCTTTTCAAAAACTTTAATTTTCAAGTCAGTTGCCTCAGGATCTTTTACAAAAACAGTGAAGGGCTTTTTATGAAATATTGAATAGAAGGTGATGAGGTGAATCAGTTCAAAAAGATAAATCAGTGCTTCTGTCACTTGTGTGGACGAGCGCTTCTGTCACTTTAGTGATTGAATCAAACAGTTATTGAATCAAACAGGAAGACGTTCAGTTTCAAAACTCAGTAACAACAAAATACGGAAACTGATTAAACCTTTAAAGATTAAGAACAAGTTATGCAAGTTTCAGATACAAGCATTAACAATCAAGAACAAACTTGCAGGTTTCAGTTTCAGTGATTAAGAAACAGAAATTAAGCTATTCGAATTTGATCACATATGATGCAAGATTCAATTCAAATATTGATCCTTGAGAATAGAATTGAATACACAGTTATTATTACAGTTTACTCAAGGTTCAATACTGATTATGCAGATCAAGAACTGATATCAATTGAAAACTTAGAACATCACGATCACAGTTATATGCGCAAGACAGAAATTAAAGAGTTTGAGTTTAGAGATACCACACAACCAGATTTATCCTGGTTTAGTCACCACCACTGTGACCTACATCCAGTCCTCACTCCACCTGTGGGTTTTCACACACTAACACAACAAGCTTTAGCCAGTTAGCTTGAAAAACCTTTACACCACAGATCATTCCTTCACCTCGAGATACCGCACTCTTGTGAAGAGCCTCAATGTTCTTCCTTAGGGATACCTCACCCTAATCACATAGAGAGACTCCCTCTCTCTTTACAATCAAATAGAACGAAAAATTGATTCCTAACTCTCAGTAGTCAGATATACAAATTGAAGCACTTATTTGAATGAAACACTCTTTTCAAGGAATATCCCACTTTTTTCGGTGCACAATAATATCTCACTTATTTATTTATTTATTTTTGTAAATTGACTATTAACAGCTTTGCTTTGACACAACTTGTCTTAAAGTCTTTCTTTCTTTTGTTTTAATATAAAAATACTTTTTATTTAATAAATTATATTTTCAATTAATTAACTAATACTTCTTCTGTTTCAAATATATATATATATATATATGCCATTATAGAAGATATTACATAATATAGTAATATATTAATAAAATATTAATTATTTTATTTTATTTTTCTATTTTGGTATCCTTACTCGGTATTTTTTTCTCAGGATATATTCCACCATGCGTAACTGGGGAGATTAATCTCGAGTCGGGTAGTTAGGACCATAAGGACAGCAAAACTCTCCCTTTAGAGTTTTAATATTGCTATATTCTCATAGCTCTGAAAATCCTTTTTTTTTCGAATGGCTCTGGTAATCCTTATTCAATATATATGATTGAAAATCATTTTTTTAACCCTTTTCTTTCCAATCATATGTTTTTGTTAGAGTCTAGTGGATCATCATCAAAGAGCATCAGTTAGAATAGGCGTACATAGATGTAGTACACGGATGTATTAAACACAACAGACTGCGTACATGGGTGTATTTGTAATAGCTATTTGATATCTGTTTTAGTTAGTTAGTTATCTGTTAGTTGCATCAGTTTGTTATTTGTAGCTGCTCTGCAACAGAGTCTGTAACTAGAACTGATAGGATATATTGAGTCTAAAGACTGAGAGTTGATGAAAGGAGCAATGTGCTCATTATGCTTTCATTCAATGAAGAAATGATACATAAGTCGATTACAAGATATGAGTTCTCATCCATATATACATTCATCTACTCAACTAAGTAAGTTATTAACTTAACCATCACATAACTAATTTAGAAACTAACTAACTGCATAGGCTAACTATATGTTAACTAATTAAACTGACATAACTGTCCTAATACCCCCCCCCCCCCCCCCCAAGGTGGAGAATAGATGTTGACTATTCCCAACTTGTACATGAGTGTTGAAAACTGAGGAAATGGGAGAGCTTTTGTGAACAGATCAACCAACTGATGCTGGCTTTTGACATGGATAAGCTTGATCACATTTGCTTGTACCAACTCTCGGATGAAGTGGTGATAAATGTCTATATGCTTCGACCTTTCACGATGAGCTGGATTTGAAGCAAGATGAATTGCGGACTGATTGTCACAGAAAATCATGGTGGAGCTGATTTCAACTTCGAAGTGTTTTAGTAGCCTTGTGAGCCAGACAATCTCACTTGCCACTGAAGATAGAGCTCGATATTTTGCTTCAGAAGAGGACTTCGAAACCGTAGGCTATTTCTTTGACTTCCAAGAGAGTAGAGCATTCCCAAGGAAGACTGAGAAACCAGTGGTAGATCTTCTTGTGTCAACACAACTATCCCAATCAGCATATGCTGTGAGGTTCAACGAATTTGCTACAGGGAATAACAGTCCTTGACCTAGAGCATTTTTGAGGTATTGAAGTAGGTGGTGGATAGCATGTAGGTGGGGAGTGCGTGGAGCCTGCATAAATTGACTCAATTTGTGGACAGAAAAACTTATGTCAGGCCTTGAGATGGTTAAGTACATTAGCCTACCAATCATTCTCCTGTACTGTGAAGGATCATCCAACAAGTCACCATCTGAATTATTCAGTTTTACATTTGGCTCCATTGGTATAGTTGTTGGCTTGCACTCCAAGAAACCAGTATCCTCCAAGAGGGATAAGGTGTATTTCCTTTTGAGACATTGAAATGCCTTGAGAGGATTTGGCAATTTCAAGTCCAAGGAAATATTTGAGATTTCCAAGAGTCTTCAATTTGAACAAGGATTGCAGCAAAGCTTGAACCTTATTGACTTGCTCAATATCAGGGCCTGCAAGAATGATGTCGTCTACATAAACCAGTAGCACGACTAGGGAAGATCCAGATCCTGAAGTGAACAAGGAATAATCATTCTTTGATTGCACAAAGCCATGGTTAAGCAGTGACGAGGAGAACTTGCAAAACCATTGTCTAGATGCTTGTCTAAGACCATATAGGGACTTTTTGAGCTTGCAAACCAGTCTCTTATCATCAGTTTTGTACCCTAATGGCAAGTTCATATATACTTCTTCTAATAGGTATCCATTAAGTAAGGCATTGTTGACATCCAGTTGCAACAAATGCCACCCTCTTTTGTCTTTCTAGATAAGCAAAACTCTAACAGAAGTGAGTTTTGCAACTGGTGAGAAAGTGTCATAAAAGTCAATCCCAGCTTGTTAGGTGTAGCCCTTGGCTACCACTAGTGGAAAATATACATTAGACGGGAATGGTTTACGTCAGTTAACCAAAAGCTAGATGTTAAAAAGGAGGCGGTGGCAGTTTTGTAAATATCAGACTTCATTAATTCAATTTTAACGCCAGTTGTTGTAAGGACTGACGTTAAAAGTTAAGTGACTCACTTTTAACGTCAGCTCAATAAACAACTGACGTTAACAGTGAACCTTTTAACGTCAGTTCTTTATTGAACTGACGTTAAAAGTGAGTCACTTCACTTTTAACGTCAGTCCTTACATCAACAGACGTTAAAGGTTATTTTAATAATTTTTTTTAGCTAGTAAACGTACCTTTCCGTATTGCCTTCCTCAAAGTTTTAGTTTCACTTGCTTTTATGTTTTGTGTTTCTGTTTTGAAAACTAAAATATATGTGTGAAGTATAAGTTGAATCAATTACCCAAACCGGATCTCATTCATGAAGTGTATCAATAATACACTTACAAGATACATTCAAAATTTTAAAATCCTATGAAAAGTTACATTGAAAATATTTAAAATCCTAAACATTTGTTGAGGCTTCGTTCCCTTCACGGGTGAGCAAGAGAGGAGAGTCGAGCGACTGAGTTTTCCAGAATTCAATGAGGAGGTTGTGTGGCAAAGCATAAGGCCACTTTTGGAACCCCTTATCACACCCGAAACATTAAAGCTACATCCCATCAGAGAGTTTTATGAAATATGCCAAAGGGAAAACTATACTCCGAATGTGACCATGTCTAGAAGTGATGGTGTTACTCATGTTGGAATCGAGGTACATCCGATAATGTGGTCATTCATAAGTGAGGTTTTGGAGCGATGCAGCCGATTCTCCGGAAGGATGATAAGGTGAGCAACTCACATTATGTGATTTACAGAACCTTATCACCCATGTTATGTGATTTACACAACCTCAGAAGTTGTTTGACCATTAAGACAAAGATCTTTGAGTCTAGGAATAGGAAGAAAGAGTGATGAAGTTAATCTCCATGGCAGAGCCATATTGTGAAGCAGAAAAATAAAAGGAAGGAAGGAAACTATTTATTGGAGCAGATGATGAAGTTACTAGGCGTGGTAAGTTGCTAAAAAATTAAGTTGATCAATAAGAGGATTAGGTTCCAAGGTGAATGGGTAAGTAGCACAGTAGTCAAAGGAATGAATGTTTTTGCAGAAACTTATATACCTTTAACGTCAGTTGTTTAATACAACTGACGTTAAAAGTGTTTTTAAAATAAAAAATATTTATTTTTAACGTCAGTTTTTTATACAACTGACGTTAAAAGTGTGATTTTTACTTCAGTTAAATAAATAGCTGACGTAAATAATCCTATATCCCTATCTGAAATGCCCTGTTGTCACTCTTAACACAGGTCACTCCATATATATAGTGCAGTTTATTTATAAACTTTTTTTTTAAACAAGTTTATTTTTAATCTTCATTAATTAGCTTGAATTAGTAAACAAATTCTAGTGCAAATTAAAATAAATAAACACTTAACATAAAACAAGTTATATGTATAATCAAATCGTATCTCATTGAAGTGATTCATAAGTTACAATTAAATGATTAAAAGATAAAAAATTTCTGCAACATAGCCCTAAAATATAAAAAAGTTTTGCTTCAACATCATTTTCTTCTCAGTCATGTCCTCAGAAACTCCAATGAATGCATCTCCTCCCTCACTTGAATTCCATGATGCAAAAGTGAATCCACATTGAAATGGATCTTTGCATCTTCTCCTTCACTGGAATTCCTTGATGCATCGTCTTGAATTCACAGTCACTTGCTTCCAAAGCAAAGTGAAAGGGATGACGGCCGGGGATGAAATAAAGTGAGGGAATCACATTACGTGATTCACCCAACCTTACCATCCATGTTATGTGATTTAATCAACCTCAGAAGTTATTTTACCATTAAGACAGAGACCTTTAAGTCTAAGAATAGGAAGAAATAACAACACCTCAAATATGGTAGAGGCATATTGTGAAGGAAAAAGCACGAAATATAGAGGAAAAGAGGGGGGTGTAATACAGATCGACTGATACAGAAGAATATGGTTCTTTATATAGAGAAGAGAGACTACCTGAATTTCTTGAAACTGATCTAAAAACTTAATGCTCATTAAGAGGATTAGGTTACAAGGTGAATGGGTAAGTAGCACAAGTAGTCAAAGGAATGAATGTTTTTGCAGAAACTAATAAACTTTTAACGTCGCTTGTTTAATACAACTGACGTTAAAAAGTGTTTTTTAAAAAATATTTATTTTTAACGTCGTTTTTAAACAAGCCCGGCGTTAAAAGTGTGATTTTCAGTTAAATAACTAGGTGGCGTAAATAATCCTATATCCCTCTCTGAAATGCCCTGTTGTCACCCTTAACGCAGGTCACTCCATATATATAGTGCAGTTTATTTCTAAACTTTTTATTTTATTTTGAACGCCAGTTTCTTAATACAATTGACGTTAATTAAATGTCCTTTAACGTCATTTTTTACAAACAAATGACGTAAAATGTTGTTTTATAACGTTTACACCCGCGCCTTCGCACTTCGCTCTGCACGTCTCTTTTCTCTTTTCATCATGCTCAACCCTCACTCTCAACCCTCACTCTCACTCTCACTCTGCCCTAATCGCTAGCTCATCTCCACCGCAACCACCGCGAGGGCTTCTTCGCCACCACCGTGAGGTACACTCTTAACCCTAACTCTATCTTTTCCGCTCATTCTTTGCAATAACTTGACATCTCTCTTTCCCCTTCCCGCGCACTAACTCTCCTTGTCCCTCTCGCTCTCAGTAACCACATCGAGCGTTGGCCACCACTCGAGCTCCCTCCCCACCACCACGCGAGCACCTATTTTCGGTGAGTCTTTAGGGCACATTTTTTTATTTTTGGTTTTGAGTGTATGTTGAAACTGTAGTCTCGAGTAGTTGAAACTTGAAACTGTGAGTTTGAGTTGTTTGGAATGTCTCTATTTTTGGTTTTGAGTGCATATTGCTCGCTGGTTGATCCGTCACGGCCATGATCGATTCTTCCTGTGAGGGTCCGATTCGATTGGCACGCGTTACGACCGTGATGGACATCACCGCTTTGCCATGACCAGAGGTGCTTGGCAATCTTCAAAAACTATAGTTTTCAATCTCCGTATTGTCCTTATATTGGATATATGTTTTGTATATCTCTAGGACCTATCTAGTTATTTTTATTTATACTTCTGTATTTGTTTTGAGTTATAACCTATGTTAATAAATATATATTGCTTCGAACAGGCATACATATGGATCGGTCGGATAGCCCACATGCACGGGAGGACACTTTGTGGGGGCTCACGCAGGACCCGATCACGCCTACGCCTGATTCTAGTATAAGTTTACATGTTATATACTATCTTTAGTCATTCTTTTTAATGTAAGTTTATAATGTTACAACCCTCTGTTTTATCATTTTTTTTGTCCATACAGACATCACAGGCTCATAGGAAACGGGGTAGAGGAGCCACCTCGTTGAAGAAACTAGAGAAGGACAGGCAAAGCGGACAGAAGTTTGAGGTGTCCTTCGATGCTAATCTAAATACCCAGGGACCCCGTGCTAAAGAATTTAATAAGTGGGTGTTTCTACAAGCGAAGCAGCACGTAAGCATCTACTACAACCACTGGAATGACGTTCCACAGAACGTTAAGGATCAGATTTGGGGGGCTATCGCGGTATTTTACCTTTACATTCGTTTGATTTACATTATTAGATAATTATCCGAGTTATAATCCATCCAGTTGTTATGTATTTAATGTGTAGGTAGCTTGGACTATGCCAAATGACGAGGATCATCGTCAAAAATGTATGAAAATGGCATCAAAGCGTTGGAATGGGTTCAAGCATGATCTTACCAGGTACTATGTATCTGGGAAGAAGCGGCTTGATAAAATGTTCTCGGATTATCCCTGGATTGATCAGGATACTTGGGATATGTTTGCCAGGAGTCGACAGGATGGAGAATTTCAGGTTGGTTGATTAAGTTAATTTTGTATGCTTCTTATAGATCATTTAACTGTATTTAATTATGTGTTTTTGTTTGAATAGGCTAAGGCAAATAAGGGTCGGCGAGAATCGGGCGAAGAACGTCCACCGCCACACCATGTCTCGGGGTGGGTACCAGGACTCGGATCAAGCGGATGATGGCGGATAGGGTGAGGGCGAAGCGGGAAGAGAACTCTGCTAGGATTGAAAGAGGAGAGGTGCACGAGGGCACACCATTAAGTCCTCCGTCGGACATCGACCGCGAGGATGTCCGGGTTAGCCTACTGCATGACAAAGACGGGATCTTTTAAAGTTGATGCCACTCGCGAAGTGGCAGATAAGATTGTAAGTAAATAATTAACTTGATTTCAATTGATATTTGTATAGATATTTGCAACACTTTTCACTTGCATGTTTTTTCATTTTTTTTCATCATAGATGGATCTTAAAGCACAATCCTCCCAGGGCTCATTCGTCCCTTCTGGACGGCGGGACGTCTTGATGACTGCTCTAGGCAAGAAAGACCATCCTGGTCGGGTTCTCGGTGTTCCTGGGAACATGACCATCAACGAATATTATGGCAAGTCTGCTTCACGAAAGCGGGTGGTCGATGAAGCATCAATTTTGGCTGACATTAATCAGCACCTCATGTCCAACCCAGCTATTACAACACATCTTATGCAAAGCTTAATATCCAACCCGGAATTCAAGCAGGCGCTTGCCAGAGAGCTTTCCTCCGTCGGTTCATCCCAGGACACCGCAGGGCATGCCAACCCTTCACATGTGAGCACAAAAGAGAGTTATAGTAGGGCACGTGTGGAGGACGATGAGTTGGCAGCTAGGGAGCGGGAGTTCGAAGTCCAACGCCATGAGCATGAGTTGGAAATGAAAAGGCGTGAGCTTGAGTTGGACTTCAAACGACGTGAGCTCGAAATGTTAACAAAGGTATGTATTCATTATTAATGTCCAAATTAGTCAAATAATTACTTGTGTTTTTTTTTAATTATCAACAACTTATCTATTTTATTTTTCCTAAACTGAAGGCCAAGTCGACGTCGGTGTCGCTGTCACCTATCACTCGTTTGTTCTCACTTGGTGAGGATTATGCGTTTGAGATTTTTGAATGTCCATTGGAGCACGATGGATGGGTGGCACGCCCAGATCAACAGAGGATATTTTCCTTCTGTGGTGACGATCTCGGGAACGCCTGCAGAAATAACGTCTGGATGGCCAGCACAGTTTTGAGTCTCTGGTGCACGTAAGTTAATTTTAATTTTATAACTTATTTATTTTTGGTATTTTTCCATTTAATAATTTAATTTAATTTCAATATATATATATATATATTATGTAATTAACATCCACACCTATTCATATCTTAGGTATCTCCATCGTCTTCAGCTTGATAAGGGCGTTGCATCAGTTTACGGCTTCTTAGATCCGTCAATCCTTCTGCCCGAATTCTTTGTTGGCGATGCATTGAGTAAATACTTAGGGAACTTGTTGGGAGACAATCAGAAAGAATTATATCTTGATCCCTACTGTATGAAAAACCATTGGCAGTTGTTCGTACTTCACCCGTCTAGGCATACTGTCATATTCTTATGCTCTCTCCACCAACAGCCGCCACAGGTGGTGTTCGAAGCTGTAAATAAGTAAGTAACTAATCTTAAATTTAATTTAAGTTTTAATATCAGTTGTTTTTAGTTTATTACACACATGATATATGAATTTTTTAATTGATCGACATGATTATTTGTTTATGATAGCGTACTGAAGGCGAGTAGCACAAGTTGCGCCAACGGGAGAAGTAGGACTTCTAAGGCTAAAGCAAATCCTGTATGGAACATCCTCAAGGTTTGGTAGTTTATTTATCAAATAATTAATATTATAATTACTAATTTATGTGTATATTCAACTGACATTGAAATTAATTTTGTTGGTAGTCTCGATTTCAAATTGACGGGTGGTCGTGCGGCTATTATGTGATGCAGATATGCTGAACATAGTCTCCGCATCTATTACGGATGGATGGAATAAGGTAATATTTAAACAACTTGTTAAATTATATATTATAGTTTTGATGATGACTTGCATTGATGTTATTGTTATTATTTGAACGTGTGTAGGCATTTAACGACCAATCGCCTATTCAAGAAGATGAGTTAAGAGACTTGAGGATGCGCTTCGCTGAATTCTTCTTCAAGTATGCGGCTGAAAAAGGAATTGACAAGATACCTCCGCACTACTTAGATGAATAGTTTTTTTTGTTAGACTTTAGAAACTAATTAATAACATGTATATATATATATATCCTTAGATTGGTAGTTTTATTTTTAGACATTGGAGACTAAACTTTATATATATATATATATATATATATATATATATATATATATATATATATATATACTTGTAGATAGTTATGTTTTTTCCTATACATGGGTTTTGGTTTTAAGTCCCCCCATTGTTCCTTTGTATATTTCTTTTCTTTTTGTTAATATTGAAATTTAAGGGTAGTGTTTGCAATTCCGTAATGTGTGTGATATTCCGTGTTCTTGGGATATTTATTGAATGCGGGGATAGGCTGGCGGAGTGATATTTTAAAACTGAATTTAAAAAAAAATCTATTAACATCAGTTGTATCAAACAACTGACGTTAATAGTATTTTATAAAATATACAGTACACTATTAACGTCAGTTGTAATAAACAACTGACGTTAAAATTAAAACCTTTAACGTCAGTTCTTTATAACAACTGATGTTAGTTTTAACAAAATTAACGTCCGTTGTCTTAAAGAACTGACGTTAATAGTTTTATGTTTAACGTCAGTTGTTTAAACAACTGACGTTAATTTTTACAAAATAAACTTCAATTGTGTTAAAGAACTGACGTTAATAGTTTTATATTTAACGTCATTTCTCAACTGACGTTAAAATATTAACTATTAACGTCAGCTGTATTTACGTCAGTCAGTATTCTGACGTAAAAAATAAATTTTAACTGATGTAAAAAGCACTTATTGCACTAGTGTACCAATCTGGCTTTGTACCTATCAACTGATCCGTCAGGCTTATACTTGACCTTATAGATCCATCTGCATCCTATGCAATGCTTGTCTGGAGGCAGTGGTACAAGAGTCCAGGTTTGGTTGGCTTCTAGAGCCCGAACCTCTTCATTCATGGCTTGGCGCCACTCATCAAATTTAACTGCTTGATGAAAAAACTGAGGCTCATATATTGAAGAGATTTGGTTGACAAAAGTTCTATAAGAGGGATTGAGTTTGGCATAAGAACAGAAGTTAACCATAGGGTAAGGAGTGATGTTGCAAGCATACTCTTGCAGGTAAGAAGGAGGTCTGATAGTTCTTTGAGATCTTCTAGGTGGAGCAGGAATTGGTTGCTGCTCAGGGTTGGGGTGTGATTGGTTAGGGAGTGAAACAGGTGGTGGTGAATTGTTTGGTGGTTGGTTGAATTCTGATTGTGAAGTTTCTGGTATTGGGAGAGGAATGATAGTGTTGTTGAAGGGTACATATTGAGTTTCAGGACTAGAATGGAAAGGAAATATTGTTTCATGGAAAATTACATCTCTTGTGATGAATAATTTATTGGTTTCCAAGTCAAATAGCCTATAACCTTTGTACCCTTGTGGATAGCCAACAAAAGCAGCAGGTCTTGTGTAACAGCCTGATTTTCATTATACTGTTTAATCAATTAAAATATAAGTAATTATATTTTAATATGAAAGTAGAAAATATTTTGTTTTAATAAAATAAAATCATATTCCTAATCCACCTTATCATATGAAGTCACAGTAAAATTTTTGGTTGAAAATTCAGACGAAAGTCGGTATGTGTTTTCACCTGCTAGGTATAAGTTTATTGAGCGAGAAAACCTAATTTTGACCCATGAACGAGACGGTTAGTGTTTTTATCATGTTTCCTTCAACTTTGGTTATTTTAAAAATTTTCGTTCAAAAATAAAATAAAATAAAATATTTTATTCGGGTGAACAGGTAGGGAATATACGATTGGAACTATAACCGGGTACGAAATGGAGCAGACTATGGGACACAAAAGAGATGAGGTGACTTGTTAGGGAAAGGAGGATAGTTGTAGAAGCTTTATGTCACATCCATAAAAGTATCATCATTACATTTTTTCAAAATTTACTATTTTATAATCAATTAAGCCATTCCTTTCAACTTTTGCCAACCAAACATGACATAACTCAAAACTTGGCCTCCAAGCACTCATTTCTCTCCCTCAAAACCGTGGCCCTCTCTCTCCCCCTATATATCACACTTTCATTTTCTTCAACTCACTTTTTCTCCTCCAAAAACACAATTTCTTCATCTTCTTCCTTTCTCTTCAAACTTCATACTCATAAAGCTTGCTTTTTTATTCATATTTTCAACTCAAGTTCTTCACAAAAGTTGATCCTTGTATCAAGGGTAATACTCTTATGTCAATCTTTTTGCAAGTTTATTCTTTTTCCTTATGGTTTACTCTACTTTTTCTTTAAGTGTTTTTAATGGGTTTTCAACTTCTAAAATCTCTAGAAAATTGTAGAAAAATCCTTTTGAGTTGAAACCACTTTCTATAGCCTTGAATTAACCTATATTTTCACATACTAAGAGTTTGTATAAAACAAAAATTTCTACCTCTTATTTCCAAGGATGGCCGAAACCTATACATGCTGGCCTAGGAAGTTTTGTTTCAACTTTTTGAAAGATGATCATGTATTTGAGCTTCTAGATCCCTCTTGATCTTAAATCTAAAGTCTTGAAAGGTTTTAAAATCTCTAGCTTATTTATCCAAGGATGGCCAAACCTATATGGTTTTGGACCTAGGATGCTTGAGTTCAACTTTATAACTATGATCATGGATTTAGACCTCTTAATACTTTGTGATGCCAAACCTAAGAGTTTTCATCAAACAAAAGGCTTTTCCTCATTCTCCTAGGCTAGGCCGAAACTCAATGTTTTGGAGCTAGGATGTTTGAGTTTTCATTTTCCAAAATGATCATGGACTTGAAGATCCTTAAGACATTAGGATGCTAAGTCTAAAAGATTGGAAAGTTTAGAGATTTCTAACCTAGTTATCTTATGATGGCCGAACCTATGAGGTTTATGGACCTAGGATATTTTGTTTCTTTTATTTTCAATATGATCATGGATTTGAACTCCTAAATACATTGGGATGCAAAATCAAAGAGATTGGAAGGTTTAAAGTTTTCTAACCTATTTTACTATACAAGGCTGAAACCTAACCTAAGAGTTTGGATGATTTTATTCAATATTTTCAAGTTATAACAAATTATCTAAGTCACCTAGAACCTAAGAGTTAAGTATCTAAAATCTTAGAGTGTGAAATGAAACCTAACTCTCATTAGATTTAAATGGCCGAACCTACCTAATGAGAACATAGATGAGTTTATTTGATTTAGTTGTTTTTATGTTGTTTGGTTGAAGGTGGTGTTAACTCCTCGTGGTCGGATAACGAGGAGCTGGGAATTCGAGCTTTCGGTGATAACTCAGGTGGGGGAAAGAATCAACCTATCGTCGGAATCGATAAGTAGTAGATTATGTAGTAATTATGTAGGGCGACCTAAACCTTACTAGAAGTCGAATAATCGACAAGACCAGAATCGCTTTAAATTGCTTTTATAAAACATCCATGGTGATTCGGGGATTGTAGGTTTATCGATATTAGGTTGATGTTTATACTGTTGATGGTTGATTTGAGTTTTATTACCTTTATTGAACTGATTTAGTGCTATGTTGATGTTTTGAAATACCTTTGATTGACTTGATGTTATGCATGATCTGTGTGGTATTTACTTTATGCTTAGTGGATTAAGTGAAGATATATATGTGGTCTAAGAGATGAGTTGTTTTGGGCGTGAGGATCATGATGATTTTTAGAGGTGCCTAACCTACATGAAATATGTTAAAGAGGTGTTGTGACATAGAGCATGTGTTGAGGTCTTGATGAGAGGTTAAGGCACTAGGTTATGACCACAGGAGTCTGCGAGGTTCATAAGTTGTGTTGTTTCTATAATCGTATGTGGGACATATACAAGACCCAAAGTCCTTGTGGGACCGTCCAAAGGGTAAACTTAACTTGTGCAGCTACGAGTGTCATTACTTTGCATGAGCACCTCTGGGAGTGGACGAGGTGTGCACCGGGGTCATCGTGCAGCTGTAGTGTCACGCTTTGCGTGAGTGGTCGCGCTGTCGCGCACGCGCCAAAAAGGACGAGCGGGTTTAAAACTGTAGTTTAGTGCGACAACTCGGATGTGTCGTCTCTCAAGGACTCTGAAAGTGTTACCTTTCACAAAAATCAGTTTTGGGGGGGTTTGGATTGGAGTGCAAATAAGAAACAAGCAAAACAGAGCAATTAAAAACAGGGCAGTTGAAAAGAGATTATCAATTATCAAACAACGATTAATCTACTGTCAAGAATTCCCAACTATCCTTGGTTAATGTAATCCCAAGCCCTAAGCAGACTCTAATCCCCTTTCAGTTACAGCAACAACTAACAACGTAATTGCTACTATGGATGCAAATTCCTATTCCCGAAATAACAAACGGGGTTAAGCTCTCATGAACAAACGATCATGAATGAACACACGCGAATTAACAAACGCGATTATGTATAGGAAAATAACATCACTGAAACAAATCAATACAATACTACACACTCCTGAAATAACAAACAGAAATGTGTAATATGGTATTGAAAAGGGAAAAGCAATTAAAATAGGGATTTACAAAACCTCAAGTATATAGGATCCTCAAACAGTAGACTAATCCTAGAACTTAGTTCTCCATGGCAAAAACGAAATCACAGAGAAAAATGTAAAACAGAAAATTGGAGAAGCAAAAGTCTCTACAAATTGTTCAGAACAGCCTTTTATACAAATTCTGAAATTAGCTAGCTCGCGAGGCGAGCACACATTCGCGAGGCGAATTTCATGAACAGTCAGCAACCTTTGGCATTCTCGCGAGGCGAAGTGTTGCTCGCGAGGCGAGGATCTGAAGAGTTTTCTCTTTACGCCCGTTATGGCCTTCAGGGGCCAACCGTGATGCTCTCTGACTTCCAGACTCGCGAGGCGAATGGATGCTCGCGAGGCGAGACTCTTCAACTTCAAAACTGCCACGGCCATGACCTTCAACACGGGCAAGCCGTGATCGTCTTTGACTTTTCAGGGTTGCAACACTCGCGGTGCGAGACCTTCTTCACGAGGCGAACCAGAGACTTAGCATTTTCTTTGAACAGTCAGGCTTCGGGGTCGCGTGGCGAACATATCTTTCGCGGGGCGAATCCCCTGTTCTTTTATTTTCTCAACTTCTACTTAACCTAAAAACAAGGAAATAACCATAAGTGTATTATTTTGACTCAAAACTAGCTAAATTAACTTAAAACTACTCTAGAGACTCAAAACCTTGCTTGAGGACAATCTAATCTAATTTGGGTGAAAATACGATATAATTTGCACAAAACCCTGGTCATGCTAGCCATAAAACTAGATGAGCCAGAGGCTTATCAAAATACCCCAAACTTAAACTTTGCTTGTCCCCAAGCAAACTAAGACTCAAAAAATCAAAAAGACTCAAGACCTGGCAAGCTTAAAAGATCCAATCAACATTGCACAAATTCAAGCAACTTCATCAAAACATTTTTCTTCATTGTTTTCCCCCTTTTCAAACAGAGCAATCCCCACATTCATTTATTCTAAACATTTGAGAATTTCATCATGAAAACAATCAGAAATCTAAGAAGGGAATCTAAGTTACACACAAGAGGGAGATCACCAAATCCAAACAACTGCCTTCCTCACAAGGGCATTATTTGTTCACTCAATCACTCAGTTATGTCAGGCTAACAACTTGCACTCAGTTTCACTTTTCAAGAACACTTCCCAAAAATTTGATTTTCACCTCAAAATGGTTCCCACAGAAAACATGCAAGCAACATCAAAAGGTCTTTTATGGGTTGTAATGGGGCCTGGCTAAGGCTAGGATATACAAAAGGAAACTAGGCTGAAGACCCTAGGAACTAAGAGAGCATGAACTATATTTACACTTTGAAATTCACTCAAGTTCCTTTCTTTATTTTTTTCTTTACACTTCTGGGTGGCTACAGCCCTATTTATTTCTTTTTGGCATTTTTGCACTTTTATTTTTTTTCTGTTTTTCTTTTCTTTTCTTTTTTTTTCTTTTTTTTTTCTTTTTTTCTTTTCTTTTTTTTTCACACATTTGTACACTTTTTCTTTCACAAGCCTTTGGCTCCAACTTTTTTTTCTTATATATTTTTTTTTCTCAATCCCAACAACATATTACACCTTGCAGCCACCCCCAAACTTAGTTTCTTGCACCCATTCTAAGATTACATGCTCTCCTAATCCTAAGATCGGGTTAACATGGTTTTCCAGATTTTTGGGCTTATAACATTAGGTTATCAATAACTAACAGGCTAATAGGCTTAAAAGGGCTAACTAGGGAACATGCATTAGGAATTGGTTTATTCAGGCCAAGTAGCTATTTATAAAGAAACTGCCTAAATCATTTGCTACACACATATAATCATGCAAACCAAAAAGAGATTCAATCAAATCCAGGGAAGTGCAACTTGAAAGTGATTTTCACACAGTCAAAAACATGTTGGAGGCTCAAAACCTCACCTGGACATTCATGCAAATTGTTTGAAAGAGATTCTATCCCTAGTGTGTGCTCCCTATCACCCTAAACTTATCATACATCATGCCATCATAACAAAATCTCAAAGTTAAGTTTTCAATTTCACATGGGAATCACTTCTCAAAACCTAAAATTTTATTCAGCCTAGGGGGAATCATCACATATCAATCATGCAAGCAATCTGTGCAACATCAATCGAAAACTAGCAAACTTGCCAACACAAGACTCAACACACAAATGCTCCTGAGCTTCTCAAATTATTCAGGAGCTTTATTCAAAGAAACAAGACTCAACAAAACTACAACTAGTTCCTCCCCCACACTTAAAACATGCATTGTCCCCAATGAACAACGGAACTATAAGATCATAGTGAGGGAAAGGAAAAGAGTACTCCCTGATCAAGTGCAGTGTATGCGGGATCTGTCACCTGGATCCCATTCCTTGCATCCTTGATATATGAGTAAACACTTGACACTTTTGGTGACCGTGCTCAATGCGGCGGACTCATCACCTTCTCTTGGGTCAAAGACGACCGCTTCATCAACAAAGTCCTCCCAATAGAATTTGGCTTCAATCCCTTGAACTATCCATGGTGCAAGATCTATTTCCTCTGGTGGCTTCGCAGGGGGAGGTGGCAGATAGGTAGATAGGGCCTCCGGTGCTGCTTCATCTTCTTCATGTTTCTCATCCACTGCACTGACAATTTTATCACCTGCTAAACATGCAGCAATTTTAGCACAAACCACACAATGGTTAGCGTTAGTACAATCAGGACAAGAAAAAATATCATCACAGCCAGAATTAAGTGGAAAATTAGAAAACAAGTTCTCATGGGTGTCCTCAATAGTCTCGGGAGATCAGCTCATGTGGAATACAGAGTGCTCTTCCACTTTGGATGTTTCATGGCATCAAATATGTTAAACTTTGCAACTATATCCCCAAACTTCATAGACATGGTCCCATCATCCACATCAATGTTAGTCTTAGCTGTCTTCATGAATGGTCGGCCCAGGATGATTGGTGATTTC